>SDVV010014189.1:0-14876 GCA_016164225.1 Gammarus roeselii | reverse complement strand
CTGTGTCGTGAATATTAGTGCTATTTGCAATAAAATTGCAAGATGATGTTGACTAAATAGCTACATCAATTCTAAGTTGAAATAGGTTGTCACCAAATATTATATAATTAGTCATAATGCCAGGCGGGGACACTAGGTGGGAGACACTAGGTGGGGGACACTAGGTGGGGGACACTAGGTGGGGGACACTAGGTGGGGGACACTAGGTGGGGGACACTAGGTGGGGACACTAGGTGGGGGACACTAAGTGGGGGACACTAAGTGAGGGACACTAAGTGAGGGACACTAAGTGAGGGACACTAAGTGAGGAACACTAAGTGAGGAACACTAAGTGAGGAACACCAAGTGAGGAACACTAAGTGAGGGACACTAGGTGGGGGACAGTAGGTGGGGGACACTAAGTGGGGGACACTAAGTGGGGGACACTAAGTGGGGGACACAAAGTGCTACTCATTCTTTGTTGTGAAATCAATTCGTACGACAGCAAAATTGCGAACAAATAATTGATGACGTTGCAACAACTGAAAGATCAATACAAAAATGCCCAACCACGGCAATGACGGGCTGGAGTTCACTAAAAGCACGGGCTAATACATACTGCACAACACACAAATCACATGAATATATTTTGTCTCTCAGTTGCATGCACTTAAAGACCACACTAAGCTTAGGAATATATATTTGAGAGCTACCACTTTCAATACAGAGACTATACATAAATAACTGTTTAGAACCTGGTGAATAATGAGTAGCGATCCCTCACTTAAAACTGCTCATTTTATTCAAACTAGTTTTGTACCAATAGCGACTTCTTCATTTATAATCAGAGACCATCATTCCATCGTCACTTTTTTCCTACTTACCAATGACCCTCAATGTCATCTCTCAAAAATGTTTCCGTCCAGTGATACGTGGCCTAAAATACACATGCAAGGTAGACAGTTAGAATTTTTCAAGAAACAATTTAACTCGTGTATTTGGTCTATAATTCATTTCTAACATTATTTTCTATTGACAATGCACCCGGAAAAGGCAACTCGGTCGCGTTGACAAATAATCAACTTGAATACGCATTGGACACGTCAACTAATAAAGGAACGTGAGAAGATCACCACGCTCTGTATCACAGATTGCGCTGGGACAATTAGACCGATAGCTATTCAGAGCCTTTAGTAAGGCACTCAATATCAATTTCAACCAAGAGGTTTAGCCGTGTCTATAGCAACATTTAAGGGCTGATTCACAAGTAGCCAAAAAGGTAAATGTTGGTCACTTTCATTTGAAATCGCTCAACAGTGGAAATGAAATGCAAATTCCCTTAAGTGAACTTAG
This sequence comes from Gammarus roeselii, assembly GCA_016164225.1. NCBI lineage: Eukaryota > Metazoa > Arthropoda > Malacostraca > Amphipoda > Gammaridae > Gammarus > Gammarus roeselii. The sequence goes on along the minus strand of SDVV010014189.1, from coordinate 13,544 downwards.
AACACGCTTTATTACCATTGTTAAATTATTTCAGTTAAGTGACGACGATGTTAGGCGTTGGACAAATATATGAACTCGCCTCTACACTCACCGCCTGACAATAGTACCACAAGCCAGTACTATCAACAGAGTTCACACATAATTTCAGATAGCCATCGATTAGAAATTCAACATGAACAGATATTGGCCCTCTTGAGACTACCTGAGATTGTATTTTTATTTGATAACATAGCTATTAGTGGATAAAAAAAAAAAAAAAATACTGGATAGCCTGTTATGCCTAAAGCCTTTCGTTTATATGCTACATTTATTTACTATATTGTACGTTTTTGGTAATCCATGTTATACAATCTGTAGATCTTGATCTTCACGCCCCGTTAGATTGATCGTGTCTACCAACGCTGGTATATGTTGCTTGGTAAGATATTTTTGTACATTTTTACACCAACCCTCTGATGTGTTTTTATTAGCGTCACGTAAGATTTCCCTTTCATTATGATACTCTTTTTCCAACCTTTTTGAATTATTTCCACCCCATTAATAAGAAGACCATGACCATGTTGGTCAATCTAGATTGAAAAGCGTTAGCGGTTTTGGGTCTCGTTTCAGGCACAAACACATGGCCTAGGACATGTCTTTATTGTCTTTGACGAGACTAACGTCTTGAAGGGAGATTCTATCATACAAATGTAACGGATTCAGGCAAGTCTTTAAATGGCGGAATTGTTCAATATCATTTGCTTTAAGCCTCATTTCCACCGGAGCCTCAACGTGACTCATAACAGGCTCCCCCGTAGGCCTCACCGATCATAAATTCCATTAGGCTCGCACGTCTCGACGTGCGAGAAAAACGTTGGCAAAGTTAGAACATTTTGAAAATTTCAGTCGCGTCAGACGCACGCTGGTGCGCACAAGAAAAACATTTAGACGAAACGGATCTCCGTTTTCAATCATTTAGAACTTCACGAATAATATGTATGCACGCCAGTGCGTACAGGTAGCATCGTCGAGATTGGTACAAGGTTTACAGCTACACGGACAAAATAAGCTCCGACAGCAACGCAACACAAAGTTTACAGCTACGCGGTTTAGTACAGTTAAATTCCTTCATTCAGGTAAGATAAAGACTCAGACAAAACGAATCACCGTCTCCAGCCCCTCAGAACCTCGAGAGTAATATGTACGCACGCCAGTGCGCACAGATAGTTTCGTCGAAATTGGTACAAGGTCCACGGCTTCACGGATCAGATCAACTCCAACCGAAACGCACCACAGGGTTCATAGTTACGTGGCTAAGGTCAAGAACAGAAAAAACATATAGTTCGCGCACGCGCGAGCTAGCACGGATCAAAAAAACACGTTTTCACAAAATCACAAGCAGGAACTTTTGCACAAATGCATTAGCAATACTTTAGACGACAAAATTGTGGAACGTGAAGAGGAAAGAAAGGACTGGTTCATCCTGGGCTGAAAAACTGCTCAGATTATTGACATCACACTTATTATTTAGGGGGTTAGGGTGAGGTCCCTCGGGTCCCAAAAGACCCCGATGGGTCTAGGAAGTTGACCCAAGTCCCCCGAACTCTCCGGGTCCTTCAAGTCCCCTCGTCTCAGCTCATCTCGGCCTCTCTCGACTCATTTAGGCCAGTCTCGACTCGTCGCGCCAAACTCTACTTGTCTCGACATGTTTCGACTGATCTCGCCGCACCTCGACCAGCCTTGACACGGCTCTTCCCCTCTGCGCCGGTAATCCTGTGGACTGTAATAAATAATTTTTCTAATCAAGCATTTCAGGGTGGGAGCGGTGTGGGGAGGGGGGGGCAGAGGTCAATCGGGTCTCAAAAAAGCCCGATGGGTCCCGGAGGGTTACCCAAGACCCTCGAGTTCTCTCGTCTCAGCTCATCTCGGCACGTCTCGAATCATTTCGGCCGGTCTTGACTCGTCGCACCCAACTCGACTCGCCTCAACGTGTTTCGACTGATCTCAACCAGCCTCGAGGCGGCTCTCCCCCACTGTGCCAGTAATCCGTGGACTGTAATAGCTAATTGTTCAACTCAAGCATTTCATGTACTTACATTTTTCTGTGTATAGGTTTTACAGCGTGGGGAAGTTTCTCATGGGGGACACAATGGGTCTCAAGGGTGTCCCAAAAGACCTCAGAAGGGTCCAAGGGATTCCCCCCAAATCCTCCTGGTGTTCCAAGTACCCCGGGTTCCCGAAACCCCCAGGTCTCCTGAGTCCCGCGGGTCCAACAACTACCCCCTATTCCCCGGGTCATCTAGTCTCGACCAGCCTCGCTAAATAATAGCCAAAGCAAAATTTATCACCATGAAAAAAGGGCACAGATCAATAATAGAGCCCATAAAATAACAAATACTAAAATGAAGTGTTAATAATCTATAAAATGAATAATCATCCATCCACCCCAACGAAATTGTTCAAGTAGCCAGTAAGAAGTGAAAAAGCGTTGGACCCACCTCTGCATGGGTGAAGACCATTAAAGCTGGGCATTCATTTGATTTGCGAGCCTTTCTGTCTTTCGGTGTTAGTTTTATTAATTGAAACATCACACTGTAAAAGCAACGCAAGAAGGGGAGGTGAGCCCTATAGGACATTGTTTTAGGCGTATTATTTCTGTAATATTGTCACCCCTTGTCAAATATCTTGATAAAGTGTAATGTCATTTGCATTGTTACCCGCGTTTTGATATCAGCCATTTGTCATTATCTATGTTAGTACAGAGCTAACTCGTTTGTGTGCCATAGTCCTTAGTTTTTTATCTGCTGAAATATTTCGGGTTGTGTCTCTACCGCAGGGTGGGTGCATCCATGGATTCAATTAATGTTGCTTTGTTGTTCATTTTGACTACTGGTGCTGGGGCTGCAGGCCCCGTTGGTGAACCTGTCGCGGCTGTGGTAGGCTGCAGAGGTGAGCCTAACAGCTTTTGGAAGTCCAGGTCAACATTCTAAAAAGTGATAACTGTTTACGGAGATAGCAGATGATGTTCAAGCAAAAAAGTTGAACTTTTCTTTTCGGGTTGAAAGAAAGCATCCTGCGTCTCTAAAAAATCTATTTCAAGTAGCTGAGACTCTGGGTGGGAGAGCAGAGGAGAGAAGACGGTTGAATATTTTTGAGATTAAATGTTTGAGGAGCATGGCTAGAGTGCCGCTGAGAGACAGGTTCACTTACGACATAGCTCGAATTAGAACGGGGATAGTGAAGAAGTTGAAGGACAGGGTGGATTGGCATGTTTTGAGATGGTTCGGGCACATGGTCAGGATGGATGAAGGGATATGGGTAAAAAGGTAATGAAGGCGGAGGCGAGTGGCCGTAGGCCTAGAGGTAGACCGAAGTTTGGGTGGATGGATGGTGTGAAGCAGGCGTTAGGAAGGAGAGACTTGAATGTGGAGGTAGCGAGAGAGGGTACAATGAATATGCGTGAGTGGAGAATTGTTGATTTTTGACGCTGCCCTGATGTGCTTTCGAGAAACGGGATGGCCGTGGGTGGGGAGGCAAGGTTATCATGGCGGGGCGGGGGTAAACCAGTCACGCTGTAAGGCCCTGCTGGTAACACGGACCTCGGACCGCACTCGTGACCCATAGTGTGTGTTGTAGGGTTTTTGACCGAACCCTCTAGCGCAGAAGGGCTAAGTTGTAAGAATGTGGGCATGTGTGACGCGCCTTGTCGTCAGCCACCCCCTACCTGGGGGATTCGGCCTAGTGTCTGTATCTATATTATGGACCAACTTTGCACATGCATAACTTATATATCAATAAAATTGTACTTTATCTAGAAGGAAAGTCCCTAACACCAATGTGCTTGGTGAATCTAATTTTCTTTATAGAGGTTCCTTCTGAGCAATGAAAAAAAACTCTTCGTAAACGACTCGAACCATGTCATCCAAGAATAGATCTGCAGATGTTCAAAGGGACAACTGTTCAATACTTCCCTTCACAACATTTCTTGAAAACATTCGAGCAATATTCAATCATTTTCCATCCAACTGTCCTGCTCGCCCTCGCTTTTAATTTGACATGATATCATTTCACTTCCAAAAAACTTGATCAGTTTCCCCTGGACATCATAGCCGATAATACAGCGAGATAAAAGTTTTGAGCTGATTAACCTTTTCACTGGTCTCCCTTGACAAACTTCTTAGCCTCCTTCTTCATCCTTTTGAGGTCCCTCTTCTCCTCCTCGTCGAGTGGCTGTGACGGCAGTCGCTCCGACTCGCTGTCAGAGTCAGTGGGTGCGTAGTCGTCGCTCGAGTCGTCATTCAGGAAGGGGTCATTATAGTCATAAGAGTCGTCCGAATCACCGACGTCATCAGCGTTCCGTTTATGGGCAGCTCGAGCTTGGATAGGGAACAAAAATATAACATGGATTTTCGTTAGCAAGCTACCGTTTATTTGCTATGCTATTTTTTTCATAGAAGGAACATAGTCAAATAGGTAATATATATGCTTGACTAGATTAAACTAGTGTCAAGACTTTCTAGTGCACTGGAGTCAACGTCCTTCTGGCACCGAACGTCAAACCAGCAGCCGGCGCTGCATAAAGTCATCGTCCGTCTCCGGGATTGCTTCGACTCATGGTATGCTCAGGTCGCTACTGGTTATAGAGAGAAGTCATAAACGTGTCCTACTCAAAATGAGAGAGTAAACGGTGGTCCTCCTTGATGGAGGAGGCCATCAGTAGGTAAGATTAAAGTATGATCAATTCACAACAGATCAGATTTCAGCTGAGAGGTTGATTTCTTGAATGTAGCTAAGAAGCGGTTCCGCACTGAATTGACTCTGAGGGAACTCAGTAATAAACATTCGGCGAGGTGTATTAGAAAGGTCCAGGAACCGGCTCCTGAGGAAGTGCGTATGTCGACATTCCGTTCATGTTGGGTACTCAGCCAAGACATGGGCTATTGTAAGACCGGCTGCTTGAAGAGACCCAGAGTGTAGGTATTGTAAGACCGGCTGCTTGAAGAGACCCAGAGTGTAGGTGTGTTCTTGATGGTGCGTAATTTATTTCTCATAGGAACATCAGACCATTCCATGTTCCATTTATTTCGCACAACTCTTTTAATAGCTGTGTGGACGCTGTCCTGCTGAGTGGACGCTGTTCTGCTGAGTCGGGCGCCGTTGTAGCTCTTCGCGCCGCTTTGTCCGCCCGCTCATTGCCCACCACCCTACAGTGGCCCGGACACCAGCACAAACGAACGTTCTTGTTCCTGGCGGACAATCGCACAAGCCAACGCAAGCTTGCTGAAACAACAGGGTGGCAATTATTGAAGATCTCCAGGGTTTGAAGCGCGCCAAGCAAATCACTAAATATTAAGACATCTGGAAGAGTATCGGCTGCCAAGAGAGCGTCAGCAATGGCTGTGAGTTCAGCAGTGAAAACTGACGCTGATGGCGGGAGTCTCCTAGCGACGACACGCCCAAGGAATATCGCTGCACAGCCCACAGCACCGTTGTCTTTTGATCCATCGGTGAAGATGTGCAAGCTACCAGCGTTATGAGTCTCTGCATGGGCTATAAAGATAGCTCAAAGATTCTGGGGTGCAACATCAGCCTTTTGGCCAGTAAAATAGTGAGGGCAAAGCAAAAAAACTCTTGTATACGCCAGATAGAAACTGCATCTCGCGAGAAAAGGTCCACCGTGATACGTGGCAGCCCAAGCTCAACAGTGAGAAGCTCAAAGAGAGAGCCAGATTGGCATGGAGCTGTCAGATTGTGGTACATGTAGGAGAGTGGGGCGAGCGAGAATATGGCAACAGAATTGGAGGTCGATTTGTTCTCGTCACAGGGCAAGACTAGGCTCGCCAGTTTCGGAATGAAGGCTGACAATAGGAGAGGAGCGGAAAGCTCCAGTACAGGCGCGAAGGACAATAATGTGAACTGGTTCCAATGTTTTGAGAATATTTGGTTTTGCGGAGCAGTAGACAACACTCCCATAGTCCAGTTTGGGCCGGATGATAGTGCGGTAAAGGCGTAATGATGTTGTTTTGTCTGGACCGCACCCCAGGTGAAGTGTGATGCAATCCAAAAAATTATTGATCGCTGAAAGCAGTCCATATCCAGCTGCTGCCTACAGTACTTCCAGGTTAGTTTCTGGTCGCATATTATCCCTAGAAAGCGGACTGTAGGTAGGAAAGGGATCATTTCTCCATAGAGTCTGAGGTCTGGTTCCGTGTGTGTGCGGACCGATGGAAATGAAGTGCACATGTTTTGCTTCGGGAGATTGTAGCGATTCTGTCCAAGCAACCATCTGAGCAATTACACTCGTTGGAGTTGACACAACTGACGCAGATGCGTATATCATAACTCGTCAACGTACAAAAAACATTCACGGAGGACGGGACCACCCCCGTGATCATATTTTTAGCAATCGCAATTATAGAGCAAGAAAAGACGCTACCCCGGGGTACCCCCTCATCTTGGGTATGAATGTTTGAAAGGTGATTGCCGATTTTGGCCCGGAAGACTCCACCGGAGAAAGTTCAGAATGAAGAATGCCAAGTGACCCCGGAGTCCCATCTGATGGATCTCTCGGATGATGCCATAACGCCAGGCTGTATCGTATGCCTTCTGAAGTTTAAAGAAAACACAGACAGTGTGTTGTTTTAGGTCCAAGGCACGTTGGATGTCTGTCACAACGCGTAATAAAGCATCCTGTGCTGATAACATCTTTCTAAATCCGAATTGTAGTGGGGAGATTAGCGAGTATGCTTCAAGAAGCCGGGTCAGTCGGTCCTTCACAATCTTCTCCAGAACCATCGCTCACACATGAGGTAAGGGCTATAGGGCGGTAGCTCGACAATTCATCTGTAGGTTTGCCAGGTTTTGGGAAGGATAGAACCACTGCCTCCCTTCACCGCTCGGGATAAGAGTGGGTAGACCAGACTGTGTTGTAAATAAAACATAAGTAAGAGAGTGCTGAGGGATGCAGGTGGCGAAGCATCTCATAGGAAATTAGATCCTCACCGAGAGCAGAAGGGCTGGAAGCGATGATCGATTCATTGTAAGCTACAGGAAGATATTTCGAAATCCAGATTTTTTTTTCGGCAATGCGTTTTGTCGTACGGAAATCATGGCTATTCCCAGAATCTGAGCTGACGGAAGAGCAATGTGTTGCAAACAGTTCCGAGACTTCTTGCGGATCGGTGTGGATCGTTCCTCCCACCTTTATGGTTGGGGAGGATGAGAACAGTACTTACCCGTCATTTTTTGTATGCGGTACCCCCCTTCAGACATGGGTGTGTTCACATTAGTGGATGCTCCGAAGTTCTCCGACGGTTATTTTCGGGATAGGAAGTATTTCGCGCTTTTGCAGTTTCTCGGCTAAGCGTAATCTTTTCTGCTTCAGCTTTGGTTCGCTGGTATCAATTGAATGCACGCTTCAGTGGCCGTTTTGCTTTTTCGCAAAAATCATTCTACGAAAGTATCCTTATTGAACGCATTGTTCCCATGGTAATTGGGATGCTACGGTTTGCAGCGTGAAGGAGGACATTATAAAACTTTTCTATCATCTCGTCACAGGATATTACTATCCTGAGGTGGGAGGGGTGTTGTTGTGTAAGCGGTAAACAATTGCCAGTTGGCTTAACGCATTATGTACAGGCGAGTGGTGTATATATCTTCAAGGTGCAGAGTAGTGATGGTGATAGAGAAGTGGTCACTTCCGTAGGGCTCCACCAGCACTTACCAGGCAAGGTCTTAGGAAAGGATTGGGGAGCAGGAGGATGAGTCAATAGCCGATAACGAGGCAGTCTGGGTATGGAAGTGCGTTGGTTCTCCAGTATTAAGCAGCACAATATCGGAAGACAAAAAGAATGCTTCGACGTGTCCTCCGCGTCCATCATCTCTGTCTCTCCTCTGAGAGGTGTTCTCCTCAGAGAGAGTGTTTAGCATTAAGGTCACCGACAAGAAGGTAGGGCGTAGGGAATTGAGCGACCAGGTTGATGAGTAGTGCACATGAGAAGTTAATTGGGGGAAATCTATAGATTAAAAATAGTAACGGGGCGTTTGGGCTTGCAGAGTTGTTTGTAGAGGGATTGCAGTGCATGTGATTGCTTGATCAAGGCCTGTACCCGGTCGAGCATTGGTAGTGGGCGAGATGAAGTGGGCTTTATATCCACTGGTAAAAGATGGTTTATACAGCCCCAGGAGAGTTTCCCGGTGACAAACTTCTATTGGAATATTGGTTTGGGTTAGTTTCAGTAATTCAGCATAGTTAGCATGTTATCCTCGAATGTTTCATTGAACGACGAGTGTATTGTACATAATAGTTTAGGCTATAGACAGTCAAGGCCTCAGCTTCAATTAAGTTAGTTTTATTCAATTTCATATCTTGTGCTATCTGTCACTCACAGCCAGTCGGTCGCGCTCGACGAGTATTGCTGGAGCTTCTTTTGTGGTTACGAGTCAGCGAAGGGTCATCTCCGCTTGGATCATCATCGTCCAAGTCAGAGCCAGTGCGCTTAGCGCTGGTCAGTGGCAAGCGAGTTTCTCCGAATTGGGACGATGATGGGGTGGGGTGGCTATCACTCAATAATGTGTTCGGCGCATTTCCCTTGAGATTATAATATAGAGCAGCTAAGCGAGGTAGTGACGGAGGGGCATTTGATGCCCTAATGAGGACATCAGAAAGACATTTGGGTTGAGGAGTAACAGGGCTAACCTGCGCGGCTACCAAGGAAAATATTGCTTGGGCTTGAAGTAAGGCGAGTTTGGCCGTTGGTGAATGATCACGGGTTTTCATCCTGTATGGCTGGCGAAGAGTGCGCTGAAGTGGGAGCGTTTCTTTATGTGGTGCTGCCTCCAGCAAAGGCAGGTCGTTGCCCAGATTCAGGTCTGGGACTCCCATTGCGCGTCGATCAGCAAGTGAGGGACGGGGCGAGGTGGGAGTGAGGTAATGTGACTCCAATAGAATTTTCGAGTTACCGGACAGTGCAAAGGACTGTCGTCGCGGGCCTCCTCGATCTCGACGAAAAGAAAGGAAATTGTGTAGTAGGTTAGGGGGAACTCTAGTTATAGGTATCCCCGCTGTCACTGCAGCAAAGCTAGCAAGCGGGCGGAGAAATTTAGCGGTTACTTGTCTCATGGCTTTAGGGTAGGAAAGGCATTCTCTAGCTTGGACAGCGACTATCTCCTTTTCGAGTCAGTCGTATAAGCAGTCGCGTGATGACGCAGGACGGTCCTCTGAGCAGTTTGCGCCTTTAGCAGGTCGGTCACAATTGTGGTCATGTACATCCTCACCGCGGCGAAAGCGTATTCCTGTTTTGTACCCAGATCGGCAGGCATCACTTCCATGACCAATCTTTTGGCAGCTGTAGCAGCGTCCGGGATAGGGAAATGTATTCTCGGACCGAGCACTGTGTCCAGCCAATGTGAACATCAGGAGGCAGAGAACAGAGCTTGAAGGTGAGTATGTTGACACCAGTGTATTCCTTAACTCCTCTTCGTCGTCGTATCATCCTGTATATCTTGGTGACTAGTTGATCTGTAAGTTCGGCAAGGATGTCCGCATTGGAGTGGTTTGGTCTGTTTTTATAGTAAATGGTTCCTTGAATCGTGTTGAGAGTGGAGTGCTCATCAACTGTCAAAGGGATATTATTCAGCCTTTCAGATTTTGAATGTTCTTGCTCTGTCCCTCGTCTCATACTTACACTAACAGGGAACCATGCGCTATCTCCGTGATGCGTTTTGCGGGACCACTCAGCGCAGCGCGAACTTGTCGATGGGCTTGAATTGTGTTCGTTTCGGCCAGGTTCTCTCCCGAGACTGCCTTGGTTACGATAAACTTTGTGTAGTATTTTCTTTGAAAGAATTCTTCAAGTACTTTTTGATTTTCAGCGCAGCGTTCATGAGGTGAACGACGACTTCTTCCTGGCTTTCGTCCGGGAGTGGCGGTCACCACGTTTTCATAATTGTTATGCGATCTATTCTCTAGGTCCACCTCACCAGTTACAAATGAGGGGGGCTGCGGTTGTTGTTCTTATGTCTCTCCCCAGAGCCGCCTGGGAGGGAGAAGATCTTGTTTCTGGGTGGCACCGAGTTTTGGTGCTGGCACGGAGTCTTCTGTTGAATTACCCTTTTCCATAGTAGCAACTCGACAAGATTCAGCCTACCGACATGCCCTGCCCACCAGGGGTAGGACTCTGCAACCTGCCACGAGGCTCTGTCCCTACTTATGATAACGACCAAAAGTTAGTCATCATGAGTAGGGCTCAGCGCCTTGAGAGGCTACTTAGACTGGTCTCTTAGGCTTGGGCTCCTAGTCAAGTTCATGACAGGATAATCCTACCTCTCGTCGCCCACGGAGAGGTTACCGTCTCAATCAAAAGTCGTGAAGCCAAAGTGGAGTAATGGGTAGGGGGTGAACTGGCTTCGCCCCCTATCCCCTCAGCCACTAGACAGCACCATCCAATGTTTCGGCAAGGCATTATGCCATGTGGGTCAAAACGGGACCAGGAAAAGCAGATAATGACTCGCTAAAAATATTTACAATGCGGCCCACACACCGCAGCCAGCAGTGGCCCATGGGGGGAAGGGGGGCAAAACATGCCGCCGCGCGAAGGCCTTGGAGGGCATCCCATAAGCTGTACATATTTTTTTTGTGCGCCCCAGACACCGCAACCAATTACTGCCCAGGAGACCGAAACCAGTCGCGGCATGAGGGCCCCGGTTTACGTCCCACAAACTGTACAAGATTTTTTATTCTGCTAATTTTGGCCACCTGGATAGTTTAAAATAAATTATTTGACACACACATAAAGCAGAATAAATAATAATATAAAAAGCAAATCAAATGGGAGAGAAAGTGGTAAATTAAATTAAATAAACTTATAGTAGAAATATAAAAAAAATCCTGAGGGAGAGTTTCAAGATAAGAGAAGAGATACGTGAAGGGCGTTTTAGCAAAACAAACGAGGTGTATGGAGTAAACAAGGTAAAAGTATATCCAGGATAGGGTCGAAAAGGAGAGATAGTGAAGAGTAGTGAAGAATAGAAGGGTCTGACAAGAAATAAGGTATTCACCCCCATCCCCCCCCCCCCTCAGGTCCCGGTTACGTCGTGAACCGTGAACCATTAGCGTTAGGGGGGATATATGCTAGACAAGCTATCCCGTTTGGAACTTTTTTCGTGGGCGATGATATGCTAATTTCTAGTGCAATTCGGAGTGAAAATAACAAGAGCAAAATGCCAGAGCGTTCGACAAGTAGCCACGTCTACTTCAAAGTTGAAAACTTCATTTCCCACAGCTACTGCAATTGCATTGCAGACAAAATCATTTTTTTTTTAACTTTCATTGATATTATTCAAGAGATGGATACAAACGTTCTTAGTGTTCCAGCTCTACTCTTGCCGGAGTCCACAAGTTAAGTACCTGAAAGCAATAGCTATACCTCGTGACTATCTTAAAAATCAAATACAAAATAACAATGGGCAATGATTAAGAAGTACCTATACCTTATTATCAGGATTTCTTAAAACAAATCATCCAACGCCTCTTATTTTTAGGTTTCTAATTAGACATTTAGCAAGTCTTGTTTGTAAGAAGACATTTAGCAAGTCTTGTTCATAAGTAGACTTTCAACAAGTCTTGTTCTAGTCTTCAAAGTTCTTTGCCCCACTCGACGCGTCCTCAGACCCTAGCCTCACCTTTCCTCTTGGCCCGTCGCTGCGGTTGCGGCAGCCTCGTGTGTTTGTACTGGCGGCGGTGCTCAGGGTTCTTGCGGTAGCAGTCAACGCCAAACTCACACTCAGGACGGTCATCATCGTCAGCTCCAGCAACGTCAGACTCGGGGCCTGAGATGTAATCGGCGTCTCCAGGGTGAGCCTCGTCTCGCTTGTGCTGAGGATTGCGTCTGGCAATGGAGAGAACACAGCTTAAAAGCGACAGGATACAGGCAAGGATCGTAGGAACCCCAAACATCAAAAGCGAAAAAGTAACTTGATAATTTTTTTTTGGACATCTTTGATGATTAGGTAATGCATCGTACAATTTTCGACAAAATAGATCCACCAGGATCATACTATCGAAAGAGAGTTCGGTTAGTGCAAGTAGGAGCTTCTGTAGTTATTTGAGAGACTAAACCGACCAGTCTCACTAGTAATGCTAATATTGATATGCAGGGCTGCAATACAGCCTTAATTATACAAGATTAGATTCGAGTAAGTGAGGAGGCTTTCTAGCGCACTGAAGCCATCGTCCTTCTGGCGTCAAATGTGAAACCAGCGACCAGCGCTGCATCAAGTTAGTCTTCATGTATTTTCATTCATTGTTTGAGTTAGGGTTACTACTGCGCAAATTCGAAGTCCTCAACGCGGCGAACGTCTACGGTATGTACAAGTGCCACAGGAGATATAGGAACTCCTAAGGTGCTGAGGCCATATGGTCCCAGCCCTCCTCCGATGACAGTAACGAGGCAAAACACACTGCCTACCCTGCTTCAGAGCCCCTTGGTTCCGCAGTAATCCTTAAGAAGCTGGGCTACACGCTCCAAAATTTGCAGAAGAGACAGCAAACGGGGATCCCATGCATGAGATCTACACACGGTGTAGGGAATTTCACACATGAGAAAAGCATGAATGGAAAGAAGAAGAAATAGTCATAAAAAAAGATGTAAATGAGGTAAATAAAAATTAAGCAAATTAGGATGGGGGAGAAAAGGAGAGATAGTGAAGGGTGAAGAAGAGGAGAGTCTGAAGGTAAATAAGGGTGTTCAACCCATCAGTTGGGTCGTGACTCCGTGCGGCCCGAGAACCTAACAGATGCAGGAAGGAGGTCGATTATACTACAGTAGATTATTGATGTTACTGGCAGGAGTGTAGACCATGAAAGTATTGAAGCTGAATGCAAAAACAGAGATTCGTACGTTATAACAAGTTGAAAAAAAGGCTGACTGACCTGTTGCTTGCATAAATATTCAGGACACAACATAGGAACTTATCAGTTCAGAATAGTGTCCCCACCGTCCTGCAGCTCATTACACTCTTCAGTGCACCCAGCACTTTACACCCCTCCTTCACTCACAACTTCACCTCCGTTTCAACTAGTTCAGTCTTATCCACATGGGAGACTAGATACTTAAAACACTGAACTTCTTCCAACAACTCTCCATTTAGAAGGACACTAAATATGTATGCATGTATGTATGTATGTATGTATGTATGTATGTATGTATGTATGTATGCATGTATGCATGCATGCATGTATGTATGTATGTATGTATGTATGTATGTATGCATGTATGCATGCATGTAGTATGTAGTATGTAGTATGTAGTATGTAGTATGTAGTATGTAGTATGTATGTACGTATGTAAGTATGTAAGTATGTAAGTATGTAGGTATGTATGTATGCATATATAAATGTATGTAAGTATGTATGTATGTATGTATGTATGTATGTATGTATGTATGTATGTATGTATGTATGTATGTATGTATGCATGTATGTATGTATGTATGCATGCATATACATATACACATATATACATATATATATATATATATACATATCTATATCTATATATATCTAT
>SDVV010014188.1:0-14877 GCA_016164225.1 Gammarus roeselii | reverse complement strand
CACGACCGCCAGCAGAACCACGACCGCCAGCGACACCCCGACCATCAGCACCACCACGACCGCCAACACCGCGGCCAGTCGGAAGGCCAAGGCCGCCAGCACCACCAAGAACACCAACACCGCGACCACCAGCACCACCAAAAAGACCCCTCCGGTTACCACCAACATCAGCTCCGCCATTGCCACCTCGGCCCCCACGGCCATCGTCCCTCCGGCTGCCACCACCACCGCCTCCCCGTGGAGAGTCCCGCAACACTGCTCTTCTAGCAATCAACTCCTGACGCTGACGGTAGGTCAGGTCTCTCTGAACATACACAGATTTAAACTCATCAACATGCATCAACCCCTTTGCAGCATTCAGCAATGCATACCGCTGCTCATCATTCTCAACACATGCTCTAAATAAGCCATTAGCATTCAGACACTTCATGTCACTCAGTTCAATCCTGCCCACATTCAGAACTCCACAAATCCTATCGAACATTCTTTTCACCACCTCAGCATCACTAGATTCAAAACCTCTCAAAACAACATACCTTCTACGACGCTTCTGATCATCCAGCCCTCTCAGCTCTGCACGCACCACCCCACTATTCACCAAACTGGACACTCTCTCCTCAGTTATACCCATCACATCTTCTGCAGATAGGCCGCCACTGACTCCACCACACTGCAGCAGACCTAGCTACTCTCTCCTCAATCATCAACTCCACCTCCCTCACAGACAACTCAGCACCCCTCACGACAGCAGAAACACCTCCCGCAGCAGACATTGCATCCAACCTCTCAGAAACTTCAGACAGCCCCCTAGAGATTGATCCCACAGCAGCAAGCAGCTGATCAAATGCTGACAGAAGATCCGACTTACATCCACCACCAACACCAGACACCACCCCGAACCCACTCCTGCACCTGCAGCAAAAATACTTCACAGCATTCCCTCCCTCCCTCCCTATACACACAATCAATGACGCCCCTGTCAATCCCAACACATGCGTGATCTGCATGAAAACATACATCCACACAAGAAACATCCAATCGAGACGCCACCAACGATCCGGTCACAGAAGGAACAGCGTGCACCAACACCAGAACCACCGGAGTGAACAGAGGCGCCCCCAACACTGACACGCCTAGATGCACCAGGCCCCCCAGCATCTGCGCATCCCACACCAGCACTGCAGACACTACCGGACGGCTGCAAAGGCAAGCAATGCAGATCCTCGTCATCCTCCGCACCATCCAGCAACGCGATGAGAGAAGACACCGGCGACTCCGCCCCTTCACCCGTCTCGGAGTCACCACCGCGGCCACACGCAGCACCAGGTGAGCCAGGAGAAAGTTCATCCCGTTCTGCCTCCAGGCAAGCTTGGACCACGAGAAGGCACACATCCACAATGTTTGGGTCCCAGTCTGGATTGTTCTCAATCTCCCAGAGATCCACATTGAAGAGCTTGCGTTTCTGTGGCTTGCCAAAACGTTCTTTGTTCTCGTGGTATGTGAACAAGTCCTCTGCCTTGAGGTTTCCTGTTTCTCTGGTGCCATAGAAAATAATAGGGTACTTCTTGGGGGGTCCACCATTGGGCTCAGGTTCAAATGGCTCAATCCTTCCAGGCCAATGAGGATAACCCTTGACCTTGGCGAAGATGAAGTTGTACTGTTTCAAGTCAGTCCCAGGCATGGTCGACAAAACACCTCACAGAACTCTCAACAGAAACCCGCGGCACCACCGTTCCACCGGCAGAAGCAGCCAGCAAGCACGGCCCAGCCCCGCGCAGTCCCCGAGCAGTCACCGCTTGGCACGGGATCGTCAAAACACAAATTCCCATCACCAGCAGCTATCAGCACAGGGCGTATACAAACGACAGCCACCTGAACATGAGCCACCGAAACTGATTGTTGCAGTCAGTATTCAATACGGGAACAACTTCAATTTCCGAGTTGTTTATTAACACTCTCCTAAAAGGTTTTATTTTCAGAAAAAACTACCACATTGAAAAAGTTTTTTTTTCCACAATAAAAGTGGTATCATCTGGTATAACACTGATCAGTATGTGACCTCTTAGAAAGTTTTAGTTTCAGTAGAAACAGACTAATGCAAATAAAATTTTCAAGGTACAGGTTAAGCAGCTAAAAATCAGTAAGTATTTGGTACGGGAACAATTTCAAATTCCAGAGATATTAAAAAAATTACTTGTTCACTGGTTCAACTGGATGGCATTTCAGAGCCATTTTTCAGTTATTATTTGGCACAAAATGTTGCGTGCGTGAGAGCTGTTACAAAAAAAAACAAAAAAAAAAATTGGTTGACTGTGGTACTGGTATTATTTGGCACGGGAGCGTTATGACACAATTTTTTTTATGAATAAACCTTTTATTTTCTGTTGGTATTATTGTTATAACAGTCATAATTTTGCTTCATTTCTTCCCTAGATCATTGTGTCCTTTCATTTCTTAGCCTGCCACATGTTCCCTCTTCGAGGAGATAACTCACAGATTGATTAATGGCTGCACCTGCCATTGCCAGTCCTAGGAGAAAATTTGTGTTTCCTGTTTCATACTTTGGAGTAATTTGAAGGATAAGGAAATATCTTTCTTGCGTAAACACACTTCAGGCCACTAAAACTAAAGACGGGCTATCATGTGATACTTCCCTTATAATGAAAAGGAGCACTAGTGCGTAGATATTTAACCATGAACCCATGATGGCCCTCATCTATCAAACATTTACGCTTTCCACAACCGTACCATAAATTTATTTTGTGTTAAAAGATAGTGATTAGGTCCGGTGTGTTGATCACATGTTCATAGGAATTCATAGGCTTGTACAAAACTTATTGTGGCTGTAGGTATCATTTGAGTTGTGGTTCAGAAAGACCAAATGCTGCACCATTGCTCACATTTTGTGCTGGCCTAGCTTGGCTTGTGCCAGGCGTACTTTAACGTTTAAATACTCGCCCGCTGAGTATTTAAACGAGGGTAAAATGGCCTCCAGCTCAGTTAGAAGAGAGACGTGGTCTGAAGTACAGATCTCAGATCATTCCATTAGCTGATCCGTTGGGTGGAGGTAATAACGACTTAAGATGCTATTAGCACTCAGTATCTCATGTTTAGATGAGTCTGATTTAGTCCTTCAGCATTTATTTTGTGTGACAGTTGTGCTATATATAAACTGGTATGCGTTCATACTTGAGGCGTGTGATATTGTCCTTCAGCGTTAATATCTGTGCTATAACATAACATTATTTTTTATTTGTATAGTTTGGCAAAATGTAGCTACATCCATACCATATGCACAAGAGTGTTTAAAACATAACCAAAAATACCTGTCTCCAAGATGTCCTCAGCTGTTGCAAAAACATGATATTTACATTTTTTTGTACCCCTCATTTGTTGCATTGAACCAGCAAGTCACATATGCAACCAAATACATTACTTGATGAAGTTGTGCTCTGATTTAATGTGGCTAGCTATGTCGTATAGCTACCTACATTACTCAATAATGCTGTAACCTGAATATAGCTAATGTGTTGCAGAATTGTGATAGACACAAACATACTTGTTTGTTCCATATGAACTAGCAAGTTTATGTGGAACAAAGTACATTTACTCATTACAGTTGTACTCTGATTTATTGTGTAGTAAATTTCCAGAATACTGCAAGGCATCTATCTCATGAATAATTTTTTTCTTTTAGTTCTCTAGGTACTTTCTTCTTTCTTTGTTAGTATGCATGTATGTATGGTGGTCAGTCTGGGTTGATGCTAACCCTTCCATCGTCACATCCATTTGCTAATGCAATGGCACCAAAGTGGGTAGGGTGCGTGGCTATTGGCTATCCGGGTGGGTGGCTATTAGCTATCCAATTTTTTTCTTGAGGATCAACATTTTAAAATATTCATCATCGATTGCTACAGATGCCATTTTTTTCAAGAAGTAGCTACCTCCAGACTTTGCTGTGATGTCTGAATGCATGTCATAGTTATGGCTAGTTACATTGAAGGGAAGCAACTTAAACCATCTTTTAACCAATTATGACCATTGAAGCAACAAATTTTTGGTTAGAAATTTTAAACTGAGGGGAAATATAATTCTTCATTAGATGGTGTTCCTGGTAGTTATTAGTTAGCTACCTCTACACAATCAATACATTGTTTTGTGTTTTCTGTTGAATCATGGCATATCAGGCTGGTTTTTTGCTTGATATAAATTTGAAGTGAAGAAATACCATGATGGTCTCTGGTACTATGCACTCATATTCAAACTGCTACCATCCTGGCCTGAGGTTTAAATTTTGGTGAATGAAATTAGGTTTGAAGTCATAAAGTACCATTCAATTCACAATAAATTAAGCAAGTTATATCTTTTTTACCTTGCCAATGCTTGAATCTTTCACTTCACTATTATTTTAAATGACAGGTTTATTGTAATATCAATGAGAGGAGTTGCTAGAGATTGAAGTTATTGAAAGGCTAGCTACCATAAATCAATGATGAAACACTAACTACTCAACAATATTATTTGTGTGGACTTTCTTCTATTATTTTTCCTGTTGAATATGAAGTAGCACCCTGCATCCAAGCTGTAAACAACATGCATTAGCAAGTTGTAACACAGTACTGATCCTGATACAAGCATGAAAACCAGTGGCACAGTGGTGGGTGATCTTCTCACTGAGCAGTAGCTAACTGCAGACTAACCTTACCTAGGCTCTTCTGAAGCTATTGGCAGTGTATCTTTCCATCTGAATGAGGTTGGCACATCACCGTGCCTATTATTCTAATGGGGTGGTTGCTAGCTGTAGCAAAAAATTTTCATAGAAGCATTCTAATAAATAAGTAGCTACTACCTACTAATTCTAGGTCTGGCAAAGCAGCTGTGAGTGTGACCATTTCATTGGTTGTTGCAGGTCTCTTAAACATGAGTGTTTTTTACATTTGAGTATTCATCTCATCAGTAGATAACTGTACATATTTGCAAACTTAGTATGAGTAATCTTTTTATTTTAGCTCAAGAGTGGTATTGGCCCTAAACTGGTGCCCTTTTTCAAGACGGTTGCTATCTACTTTGTGGTGCTGATCCCTGTGGAGCAGCCCTCAGTGTTTGGTGCCTTGCTGAAGGTGTTGCCCATCCTGTCCTTGGTGGCCTTTGTTCTGCTTCATGGCATGAGCTTTGGTGATGAGTAAGTTGAATAGCTAGATAGTTATATACTTGAAGTTATTTTGAGTTCCAAATACTTTAATATGTAGCTAACTGCTGTGATGGATATTTATTGACATTTGAAAGTGCATTTTACACTAACGGATTAGTTTGAAAATGCAGTATTCTTTTAGTTACCCTGTTGTTAATTTCTTTTCAGGTATTTCTACTCACGCCGCATTTTGTTGGGACTGCTCTTCTCAGTCGTGGGTGATGTGCTGTTGGTGTGGGAGAGGTTCTTTGTACATGGTCTTGGAGTCTTTCTAATTGCACAGATCTGCTACATCTCTGCTTTTGGCTTCAAGCCGCTGAATCTGCAAGCGGCCGGGGTCATCTACTCTCTCACCACTGCCGGTGTGTTTTGCATGGCTACGTGGTAGCTTGCTGTCTTTATCACCTTTGTATATTTGAGAGCTAGCAAGAGTATAACACATCTGATTTGCTCGCTCACATACTTGCTCATAATTATCAGCTAACAAGGGTAGAAACCATCAGGCTGTTTATTAACAATCCAATATTTTTAGTAACTAGCTATATATTGAAAAAAAGATTGGTGTATTGTAATATCTTGATTTTTTCTTTAGCAACCGGGCTATTTCAAAGTTATAAAGAATTGGTAGAAAGCTGCAAACTTAGTTCTGTTTTGACTAGCTTGCTATTGAAACATATGAGCTAGCTTTTGAAATTGCAATTGCAGATGAAATGATAGGTGTCATGAAGTAGTTTGCCCCATCTATTTAGATTTCCATATTTGCTCCATTTGTATAGTTGGTGCATTCCATATTTGAGCCCCAATTAGCATGGTCTACCCTCTGCTGGTGTCAGAATACTGTAGTGTTGCCTATGTGCAGCACTACAGTAGTGAGCATTAGCTCACCATTAGCACTTCACATTCCTAATCTTCATTACTCACTTCATTTGGAGGGCATTACAAAAATATAATAAGCAGTCTGTGTATTTTGTGCTAAATTATGTTCCTGTTCAGTTCTATGGTTGCCAGTTAATGTTGCACAGATAAAAAGTTTTGCAATATCTGTCCTATGTAGCTTGCTAGCTATGCAAATAAGCTGATTCACATTAGCAAAGCATTGTAGGGTTTATTTACTGAACACAATTTGTTGTTTCAACTATAAAAAGCAGAGTTGTTGATAGAAAATTGTAGTAGTTTATTTCCCAATAATTACAGATTGCTCACTTCTGTTCTTTTAAGTGGCCAGTAGCTACTCATTGGCAATTTGTTTGGGTTGATTCATATGAATAGTCCTAACAACTCTGTTCACATGCATGGCTACTGTAGCCTAGCTGGTCACAATATTTTCCTAACACCTTGCAGCTCATGTATAAGTGGAGAACTTGACCTATTCTCTCTTCAATCTTGCTGTGACCTCTGCAGGCACTCAACTGCATTCGTTTGAACCTTTCCTTAATGAGTGTTTACTTTACAGGCTTGGTGATACTTGTGCCGAATGCAGAAGGCCCGCTGAGGCTTGGCGTTCTCATCTACACTGTCATTCTCATGACCATGGTAAGGAGATGAGATTTTATTGTTGATCAATATTGGTAATTGAAAGATTTTATTGCTGATCAATAATAGTAATTGAGAGATTTTATTGTTGATCAACAATAGCAAGTGCTCGCTATACATGAAGTCACTTTCTCTCTGTTCTAGTGACTAAGATGTCTCAAGTAGCAGGTAGCTTTGTACAAGTGAAGGGAAATCAATCGAGACTTGGCACAGTCAAAATGCCCCCATCAACTTATAGCATTCTTTGTGTGTAGGTAACTATTAGGTACTTGGCACCATAAAAGCTGTCTGCCATCAGCAGGTAGTGTTCTTGGCAAGTAGGAAACCATTGGGTACTTGACATCGCCAAAGCTGACCCTCTCAGATTGTAGTGTCCACAATGCTAAACGCAGTGTCCCTGCAGGTTTGGCGCGCCGTTTCTCGTGTCCGTCTTTTCGAAGAGCTCTGGACATGGACGAAGCTGTGCTCATGTGCGGGCGGTATCCTGTTTGCATTCTCAGATGCTTGCATCGGCTTTAATCAGTTCTACTCGCCCATCCCTCATGCACAGGTTAGTGATGGTCAGCAAAGAAACGGCAACAAGGTGCATGACTTCAGAAAATACATGCGCTGCCCTGATCTATGTTCCATATCATTGGGAGGCTTGTATTTTTTCTGTTGGCATGAACAACAGGCCCATTCACCCCATGAAGTGGGGAAGGTGGCTTACTCTAAGAATCTTCTGGCAGATAAAATTTGATCTTGGAGCAGGTTGGCTAAACTTGTTAATGTTTAGGGGTGGCACATGCTTGTGGCATATTTGGCATCACAAGCTATTGACCCTTTCTCTCCTGTTCAGGTGCATGTACTTGTAGCTACCACTTGCAAATATAATCAGTGGTAACAACAATCAATGTCCTATCACTACCTGAAAGTTATTCATTGAAAGTATGTGATATGCTTTATTATATATATAATCATTCTAACTTGTGAAATGTATTGAAATGAAAATTTCTATTTGAAGCATCACAATTCTAGAAAAAGCTCCAAATCACAATTCTCCACACAAATTTTAATTTTATCAACTATTGATCCTATATCATTTGTTAATGCAATTTGAAAAATTTCCTCAATATTATTATCCTACAATCATAGTCTCTAACATTGAATGGGAATAAAAATCACTACTTGTGATGTCACCAACTGCTTGCACACAATGATCTTAAATCTATGCTGTTAGTGTATTTCAAAACTAGTTAAACTTTGCTTTCTGAATAGACCGTTGGGAAAGATACAATATGTAGCTAATGAATTGTTTGTCTTTTATTGGGTTTTATAGTTTATGTAGGATGTTTAGCTTCCTAATTTTAAACTGTGACTTGGTGTAGCTAACTCTTTTGCAATACAAAATGATGACATCAAGATAGTGATTTTTAAGTAGCTAGCTATTCACCTTTGAAGTGAAAAAACTAATTCATCTTCATGAATGGTGCATGCTAAAACACACAATCCCTTCAGTTTTCTTGGTTTGTTTACAAAGTTTTGGAGCAAAGGGTTGTTGAATTTCTATTAAACTGAGCAGAATTTTTTCTGATCGCTACCACCTTTTGTGCTTGTAGCTCCAGATGTCACTGACAGTTGTTCTGCTGCAAAGACAGTCATGTTTTATGAACAGAACTACCATATGCTAATATTTAGCAGTATGAAGTTTATTTCTTGATACCAACTCATGAATACCTACTGCACAACTTGTGTTGTACATGCAGCAATGTTTAGATAGACCATTTAGCTACTATGGCAAAATTTTGGATACTGCTGTCTGCCACACCCTTTCCTGGGGAATTCGGCCTAGTGTCTGTTGAGGCACTAAACCATGTAGAGACGCATATTCTTGCAAAGGATTTGTAAATAGGCCTTTAGAAGTAAAGAGACAGTTTGGGTGGGGGTAGATGCGAGCCTGACCATTCTCATTTGGCCCAACCATCAGGTGGTGATCATGACCACCTACTACGCCGCCCAGCTCGGGATCTCGCTCAGTGTTGTGGACTGCAAGGCCAGCTACCTCGACTCCTTGAAGAACATCCGCACCGAGGACGAGGAGGCCACCGCTAAGGCTCCCCTTCCGGCTGACTGCAACACTTCCGCGGCCATCGGGGATGGCTGTGGTGTTACAAACCCAGAGCTGTCCTATTCAGCGGCTTGTGAAGACGACGGTGTTACTGTTTTGAGCTCCTCTTCCCGGGACGTGGAGGATTCAGTTTGGGAGGCCGTTAAACATGCATCTGTTAAGGACAGCAGGGCGTGCGGAAAGAATGGTTTTGAGAAGATCATTAGGTCGTCAGTAGACGATGATGCGGCGTCTTTGTTGTATGCCTCTGGCTCTATGGTTTCGGACGTCGATGATCTCTCATCCTGTCTTCCTGTGGAATGTGCCATGAGTTCCACCCAAGGCCACCTTGGTATGGACGGACACAACGTGAAGCAGCGCTCCAATACAAAGGCCTCGAAAATCCAAACGTAGGTGACTGCCACGACCAGTGTAAAAATGTGAAGAAAGATTGGTTACTGTTGATTGTTGGTGATAATGATGACCTGTTGCATTTCCTTCTAGTTTTATTCCATACAATTAGATCAAAGTTTAGTTGAGTATTTAAATGAGTCACTATTTTTATTAGTAGGTAATTAGTACTTGTGTACTGTCATTATGGATTCATCTATTGGTAGGTAGCCGATTACCTTCTACAAAGGAACATATTTTCACAAGTGAGTTGCAATGGTTTCCTTCTTGCGTTGCATCAGACTGTATAGATTCTGTTTCCTTTGTCAAGGGACACAGAAGTCTTCCGGTGAACAGTAGCCAAGTGTTCTGATTCACTACCTATTCTCTCAGATCAAACCCGACTGCAACCCTCTCCAAATTCCGATCTCATTTGGTAGTATTATACGGGAGGAGTTTCATGTTCACATATCTCTTTTTCATAACAGCTTCTCATGTCTCAACATGGACAGGACAAGACTGCTTTACTATAGCCTGTGTGGTGACAGGCACCTCTCTGGAAACCTCATGTTCAGACTGATACCAAAGGATGTTTTAACTGCTGTTCTCCACGGACGCTAATGTAAGGTAGACACCAATCCTTCTGGTGTTTGATGGTAATGTTGTTTTGTATATTGGGTTATAGTTTTAAATGGTGGTACCTAACTAGAAAGACATGGCCTGGCTTCTGCCACCTCATAAAGGCTCTCTTTAACTACGTCATGAATAATATTTGTATTACAAGAATCTGAATGACAAAAGGTCATTGTAGACAGTAGATGGTTGAATTATGCTTTAACTCATTCTTGGTTTTTTGGCAGTAGCTAAACCAACAACTTTAATTTTGAAATGTAATTATTTTCACACCTTACTTATTATTATGAAGCAATGTGGCTGCTATACCTTGCTCAGCGAAAAGAAGGTGTTTCTTTATATTGATAGAAATACCGTTATATGTTGAGTCTGATTGTCCTAGTCTACCTCAAAGCCACCTTCTAATAACATGCTTGCCTCCGACAGGTTCATCGATCATCTAGGAGTACTCTTAGTTATTAATATGCTTTTAATCCAGGATACAAATTGCTGACGAAGATTTTTCAAAGTTTGCATCAATAAATCTTTTACAAATTTAGTTCTACAGGTAGCCTAAATATTGGTCAATCATCTTTTCATGTCTAGTGATTGGCTTCTTTCTACAACTAACGTGAGTTAAGCGAGTCGGGGCGCTCAATATTTCAACCATCTCGCCCTAGACATCCGAGTCTCTAACCTAATCTCCTGACCATCATGACGGTTGCTGGCTGCTGCTAGTGAGATTTATTGCGTCCTATGAAGGACTCCAGTAGTTTGATCTTCGTCTTATTTCTTTTGCGCTTGTATCACTAGAAACTTGAGTTCCTCTTGCATTTCAATAATATTTTCTGCGCTAGGTTTGGATTCAACTGTTTTGCTATGAAAATAGCGTGCACTCATCATTTGGTTCACTGAAAAATCGATGCTGTCGTAGGCTCCAAACACTACAATTAGGTTGTCTTGGCTTGTGTTTCTATCAGTTCAATTACTTTGTTTGACATTTCATTCATGTCCTATATTCATCAACAAGGCTTCGTCAAAATTTATTTCTTTGCCTTTTTCGGCTGATCTCCCACGTGCCATCTCATACACCACCAGACACGTTCACAATTATCTTTGCTCCCTGTTGTTCTCGAAGCAATAAACCATCAATTTGACGAGTGATCAATCACAGCTGCTTCATCATTACACTCTCAATTACAAATTGGCTAGACCAATCTATCTTCATGAAGCCTTGCCTTATTCCTATGCCTCCATTGTTCTATATAAACGGGGACGCTGATTATCATTGCTGTTTATTGTCGGATGATACAGTTTCCACTGTAACATTTAAAAAAATAACTTGGAGCCGCACATGCCTTTTCTGCAACATCTGATTAAGTTTGTTTTCAACCTTACCAAATGAGTACTGGTGCGATAGATTTTTTGTTTGTTTTGAAATTCTGTTATTGCCATGCATGAAATCGGTCAATGAGGAAGTATGGTTGCAAGATGAGCAAGTCATAAGTAAACAAGATGATGTGTATTCCATGCACCCATCTCTCAGCAACGCAATATCGCGATGATGTTCCTTCACTTTTAGCAGCAGAGGTACACAAATGATCGCAATTATTTATCCCTTCCTTTAAGGCACTGTAATCTACCAGGTAGAAGCAACTAATTATTTTGGTACTGCTGCTTCATGCCGGGCAGCCTACATTGCAAGTGGTGACTCGACGTTGTAAGTGGGGACTTTACCTTGTAAGGTGTTCAAGTCCCGTTACAATGTCTATGTTCGGATGGCTCCACACCTCCCTCATCGTGGTAATGATCTCTAAGGCTTAGATGTTTAGCAACTGTTGAAGTCGCACCTGTTGTGTAGATACATTACTGACTCCGGCTACCCATTAGTCCTAGAACTGGGTGACTGAGACCCTGGCCACTAATGGCTCGCCTAACAGCAATGCACCTATTGCATGGGATTCCTGTCAAATTACTCAGTCGCCCTATTGAAGCATTACCCAGTTGCTCTAACATTACGTTAAGGAAGTAGCTACTTTCTATACCGCCAATGTAAGTGTTCAGCCTAAGTGACAAGTGATGGATCTTCTCGATGAAGTGTCCGGCCCGACGATGATGTTGAGCTCAGATTGTTTCTGCGAGAATCTGAACTGGTGAACACATTCTCTTCAGTTATTGTTTGTTGCTGTAAGTGTGCCGCTCTTGCATTACATTGTACGTATCTGGTTGATTAGATCATTTTGTAGTTCTGCCAACTAATTAGTAGTTTTAATGTTAATCCCTTTCTCTACCATTCGTAAAAGTTGATAGTTTTAAATGATCTTTTAAATCTTTTTCTCCAGTTTCCTAAATAAAGTGATACCTATTGCTATTATTAGCTACTTGCCAATTTGGTCATTTTCTATTGAGGTCTGTTGTTAGAACATAGTTTGTTCTTGTAGTTTTGCTTAGATGTACGTATTGTTGTACAAGGTAAAGGAAAAAAAATATCAGTCTCCTGTGATGGGGCTATTGTGAAATTGTGTTGTGCGACCGATCTTAACAATATATTTTTTTTTCTAGCACAGAAAGTATTTACGACCGAACAATTTTAAACAAAATTTTTACACCCAAAATTTTCAGAACATTCATAATAGCACTGAAAGTTGACTGGAGCGATTTTGTTTTGATCTAAGGCTAATGGGACCAAAATTTTTGTACCGAAAATCAATAAGGCCGAATCGCTTAGCGTTAGCCAACCAGACGTGTAGACAAACCCGTATCATCATTCTGAAGGGAAAGAGGTCTACTGCAACGTATTGTTCTCCCAAGTAATTTAGCATCACATCGAAGATATTCTATTTGCACCCAAAGTTAATATTATGGAATTGTTGTGCATCAACACTCAATTGATCAGTTCTGGCCTGAAATTAATTACTGAAAATGATCAAGGTACTTATTGCTCTTGGTTCTTGTTTCTCGTGCTGCTTGTAATCCCTCTCAGTGAATCTTAACGTTTGAGGGCTTTGCAAGCGCGTAGGTGGCGCTGAAGCCTCTTTCATCCGCCGCTTGGGGCGGACGGATGATTATTCATTTATTCATTATTTATTTTATAGATCATTAACACTTTATTTTAGTATTTTATTATTTATTTCGTGGGCTCTATTATTTATCTGTGCCTTTTTTTTCATGGTGATCAATTTTGGATTCGTTTTATAAATATGTATCGTTAGGTGCCCGTACGGGCCCTAGGTGGACTTGACGGTGTGTTAGTTGGTCCAGTCCAACCTACGGTGGGAGAATTTGCGCTCTCCGGGCGCCTAATAAATGTCCGAACACAGCTAGGCATTTTGATGGCTAAATGGTGAAATAATGTTGATGCTGATCTTAGAGAGTGGAAGTCTTGAATGGCACTGTGCGTGGAGGGGTCGAGGCAGTTTGAGGCGAGTGGACTGGCGAGGCGACGAGTCTAGACGAACCGAGGCTGGTTGAGACTAGGTGACCCGGGGATGGAGGGTACTCATAGGACTCATGGGACCCGGGGGTTTCGGGAACCCGGGGGACTTGGAAGGCCAGGAGGATTTGGGGGGACCCACTTGGACCCTTTGAGACCCCCCTGAGAAATTTTGGGGCCCGCTTGAGGCCCCTCTCAACCTTGGGACCTCTTTTTCCCTCTCCACACGCTGTAAACCTCACACACAGAAAAATGTATATATGTGAAATGCTTGAGTAGAACAATTAACCATTACAGTCCGCGGATTACTGGCGTAGAGGGCAAGGTTCACGTCGAGGCTGGTCGAAGTGCGTAGAGATAAGTCTAAACATGTTGAAGAGAATCGAGTTGGTCGCGACGAGCCGAGACTGGCCGAAATGATTCGAGACAAACCGAGATAAGCTGAGACGAGGCTCTATTGGGACCCAAGGGACCTCTGCATCCTCCCACCCTATCCATTTATACAATGAGTGCGAAATCAATAATCCGAGCAAGTTTTCAGCCCGTGACGAACTTGCCCTTACTTTCTTCACGATCCACAATTTTGTCATGTACAATATATAATGCTAGTGAATTTGGGCGGAAGTTTCTGTTTGTGAGTTTGTGAATAGGTGTTTTTTCTTTAGTCTGTGCTTGCTCGCGCGTGCACGGACCATATGTAGTTTCTAGGGTTGACCTGGACTGCGTAGCTGTGAACCCTGTGACGCGTTGTTGTTGGAATTGATCTAATCCGTGAAGACGTAGACCTTGTACCAATTTCGACGATACTATCAGTGCGTACTGGTGCGCGTGCATAATACTCTAGGAGTTCAGTGGTTGGAGGCGGGGATTCGTTTTGTCTGAGTCTTTATCTTACCTGAATAACTAAATTGTACCTTTACTTGACTTGACCGCGTAGCTGTGAATATTGTGTTGCGTTGCTGTCGGAACTGACTTTGTCCGTGTAGCCGTAATCCTTGTACTAGTCTCGACGATGCTACGTGCACGCACTAGCGTGCGTACACATTACTCTTGAAGTTCTAAATGATTGGACGCGAAGGTCCGTTTCGTCTAAGTGTTTTTCTTATTTGCACCAGCGTGCGTCTGACATTGCTAAAAGTTTTGAAAAATCTAACTTTAGAAGCGTCGTCCTTTTTTTCTCGCACACAAAGGCGTGCGAGCCTACTGGAATCCATGATCATCGAGCCCTACGGCGGAGCCTATTATAACTCGCATTGAGGCTCTGGTGGGACTGAGGATCAAATCAAATTCAATTCATCCGTCGCGTAAGGACCAGTTGCTGATCTGTCCCGTTTCAGATTCATTACAATGAGAGAACAAAATTTTTCACTACAACTTCCACTTTTGGACGATAACTTCAGTTTTTTATAACGTCTGGTTGGCGAATAGTAAGCGATTCAGTCCCGTTCGCTTTCGGCGATCATAAGCGCTTCCCGTCGTATTGGTATTCCTCCCTGATATCTTTGAGTGCAAATTTTTTCGGGTGAAACGGCTTTTGGCTCTGAACGATTTCGGGGAAAAACTGGACAACGTGAACGTTATTGGTCCTACAAGCAATAGTGCTGACGGACCGTTTCAATGTTGCCACCTATC
>SDVV010014187.1:0-14877 GCA_016164225.1 Gammarus roeselii | reverse complement strand
TATAATCCCTTTTCATACTGGGCCCGTAGTCGAACAGGGCACTCCAATGGATTCTCATCTTTACAGGAATGTCTTCAAGAAAGTTATGAGCCCTTATAGAGTAAAATAATAAAGATTCGGTGAAATTATCAAACTAGAGTCGTTTCGTTAGCATTATTTCCCCAGAGTCGTTATCAGAAAATGCCAGAGGTTCCGTTTGCAGGAGTTTTAATTCAGTCCACTGCAGTCAACGTTGGCCAACATTCAGCGGCTAGATATATTTTTGGCGGGACATGTCCAGCATGTCCGGACAATAATCGGACGAAGTAACGAATAAGATATTTAATCATCGAATTTTCCCCAAAATGAACTCTAAGGAAGTTTTCATTAGTTCACAGTATCATACTGACTTGCCACTTGTACTGCATCATTATCATTAGAAACTATAAACTAAACAAACCTTTTCGACATGTTATTCCTTTGTGTATTAACAAACCGCTCATTGACAGATCCGAGCATTGCCGGGGTGAAGAGTTTGAGGAACATTATTCAAATAATTTCGACATGGCTCGTTCTATACCGTAAAGACTTATTTATATTGCTTGCGAAGATCAATTCGATGCTCACTGAGTTCATTAGGCATGAAGGTCAACGAACTCCTGATGCATTAACGTGAGAGCTATAATAAGGGGAACAGTGCATAACACTGTCCATAACCATTTCATGGAAAAAGCTCCACAGGGGAGGGGATAAATTCAGAGCAAGTAACTTCCTCTTCAGATAATCAATGGCAGGGAATCCTAAACAACATTTTTACCTATGGATTATTACATCTTACAGTGTGAAGATTTTGTAAGTTATTCCAAATAGTTATCGATTCTTTTTCCTGCGATATCAGGCCACCACTCAACAGCAAACAATGCAAATAGCAGTGAATATTTGCCTAGCACTGTTTCATTCGCCTTCTCCAGAGATTAGTCTCAGAAACGAATTTTAGAGTGTTTGCCAATGATGGGCATCAATCCTTTTTTTGCCTAAACGATGCCGACTCATCGTTATTTGAAAATTGCTATAACGATGTCGATACATCGAAACGTTGTTGACGCAATAAGCGATACCGATAACGATACATGTACCGACGATACTTTCTTCGATAGTTTCCCTCGATAAAGGCAAAACATTAGGTTGTGGTCCTGTATGTCTAAAAAATTTTGTTATCCTCAGATTAGGGTTCTTTCTGTAAATAATGGACTGCAAAGGTGATTTATACTTGGGTGTGTTGATACAGCGGGACGCATTTAGTTATTAAAAACTTTAGTGGGCAGCGAAAAAGACACCATGATAGCTAAGGCTTTGTGTGTTCTGAGTGTATTCTGTGTTGTGCGTCTATATATTCGTGTGTTTTTCGTCTATATACCTCTTTTTTCTTGGACAGAAATTTTGCTCGTCAGGGACAGAATAACAACATTACATTGAACTTGTTTAAAAGATGGTAATTGATATTCAGTTTTCTGCAATTTAAAAACAATAAAAATAAGATTACACGTTTATATTTATCCAATAATCTTCACATATCTATTTGAATAAGGTTGTTTCAGTTGTGAAATATAGTGTGTTTTATTGAAAGATGAGGTTCATTTTTGATTCACTAGCCTACCGTTGCAGGATTCATCAAATAGTCAAAAGATTTAGTTAGCAATACACGCATGAAAAGTTGTCATGTGCAGCTACAAATAGTGAAATATATGCCATAGAATCGAAAATTAATAAACCAAGTTGACATCATTAAGTTTTTGAAAATACTTCTGATCATGATTGACACCATCATCAATTCAGTTCGAGTTAGAGGCAGTAGTCGCTGTTTCGCTGGTTCAAACCGCGTAAACGTAAACAAAATCTGGGCTCCGATACAAGGCCTCAAAGTAGAATCAGTAAAAGTCCAGAAAATCATTTTAATGTGACCAACGGTACTCTCAAATGTTACTATGTGAACGCTAGAAGTCTCTGAGACAAGAACGAAGATTTAGACATCCATGCAATGAATGAAAGTATCGACATAATAGCAATCACGGAGTCGTGGATGAAATTGAGCACCAGTCATTATTCAGGCGAATGTATTCTCCCGGGTTACTAATTATTTCACAAAGATAGACAATGACGAGAGGACGGTGTAGTGCTGTTTCCTCTGAAAAACGCCCTACAAATACTAGAAGTCACTTTTCCAAACAGCAGACACGACATAGTATCAATCAAAGTAGTCGGTAAACATATATTAGGGCAGATCACTCTTTTCTATCGTCCCACAAGAAGAAAGTTTGCAGATGATGTCGATTTTTACAACACCCTCTTCGATGTTGTCACAACAAAGAACAGTATTGTGCTCGGAGACTTCAATATCTCTGACATTGATTGAGAAACAAAACTAATGCACTGCCACCGGTCAACGTCTGATTGATTTTGCAGACGATAAGTTCATCATCCAATTGGTGAAGACACCTACAAGAGGTAGCAATATCCTTGATCTCCTATTTAGTGCAAGCGACTCTCATGTCACGAGCGTCGGAATGGGAGAACCACCCGAAACTAGCGACCACAACTGTATCCGCTTTTTAATCGAGCTTGAGTTGAAAACGTCAACAACCTGTGAAAAAATCTCTAACTTTAGATTAGCTAACTTTGATGGTCTAAGAGAGTCAATGGCGTCAGCAAATATAACCCTCGGATAAGATGTCAACCAATCGCTTAACAATTTCTTGGCTGCACTTTAAAATATTGAATATGAGCATGTCCCGAGGAAAAACAGGCGAACAGCAGTCAATCAGCCTAAGTACTGGAAAGAGAACTGCAGCGCCTTCAGTCACGAAAGCCAGCAAAACACTAAATAAAACAGGAACATCCCAATGATGACGTAGCATAAAATGAATACATCATCAGCAGGAGAGATCTAGAGAGGGCCCAGAAACGTAAGAAGAAAGATTATGAAAATAAAAATGCCGCCAATGCCATAAATGATCCGAAACAATTTTTTAGTTATGTTTCGAGCAAAAAAAAAAGAGATCTGTCATGGTCCTCTCAAAAATGATGTTGGTGAGCTAGAAACGGACGACACCAAACTGAGTGCCCTACTTAATGCATACTTTTGTTCTTTGTTTACGTTAGAGAATCAGGATATTTCTAATCCTGAGGATATAATAGCAGAAAGACGAAATGAAGCACTCAGCACAGTGAACTTTTCCTCAGACAAAGTTATCAAATATATAGATGAATTGAAAGTGACAAAATCTCCAGGTCCAGACCAAGTTCATCCCAGAATTCTGGAAGAGACTGAAACGAAATGGCCGAACATTTATCAAACATTTCCACCCAATCTCTCTCAAATTGCGCCTGTCTCACTGAATGGAAAACAGCTAATGTTACCCCATTTAAAAAAAGGGACATAAAGTGTCCCGAAAATTACCGTTCAATTAGTCTTACCTCAGTCATTGGCAAATTGATGGAAAGTTTCATAACGAATAAAATTACAGAATTCTAAGAAACAAACAAATTGATTAGCGACTCTCAGCATGGTTTTAGGCACAACGTTCCGGTCTTACGAACCTACTACTTTTTTCATGAATGAGATCAAAATCCACGACACAAAATCGTCAATCGAAACCATTTTCCTTGACTTTCAAAAAGCCTTTGATAATGTCCCCCACATGCACCTAGTTAGTAAATTGCACAGCATTGGTATTAGAGGCGAGCTTAACAACTGGATAAAATGCTGGCTCACGGACAGACGGCAGCGAGTTGTACTTAACGGCGCTTCCTCTCCTGTTGTAATGTTGCAAGCGGCGTGCCTCATGGATCCGTGCTATGTCCAGTTCTCTTTACCATATTCATTAACGATCTCGATTGCAACGTACTCCCAAATATTAGCAAGTTTGCAGACGATACTAAGATAGGAGGAAAAAGGTAAACCGTACTAAAGTGCCGGCATATCCAACTAGACTTGAACAAAATTGTTGAGGGGTCAAAAAAGTGGCAAATGAAATTTAATGTAGACAAATGTAAAGTTATGCACATAGATCTTCTTAACCTCAAGCATAAATATTCAATGTCCGGAAAGAAACTCATTCCTGTCACTGAAGTGATTGGTATAGGAGTCATCATCAGTAACATGTTAAAAAAAGCATCTCGAGTATTCCGTTCAATTCTGGTCTCCATATCCTAAAAAATACGTTATTAAATTAGAGAAGATTCAACGTAGAGCTACCAAACTCATCTCTTCGCTGCGGAATAAATCGTACAAAGACAGACTACGTGAACTCAATCTTTATTCGCTAGAGAAACGCCGTGCCTGAGGTGAGATGATCGAAGTGTGGAATATTATGAAGGGTAAAGAAAACGTCGACTGAGCGAACCTTTTCACTCTAGACACGAACACGGTGATGAGGAACAATGGATTCAAAATCGTTGGGAAACGTTTCTCACTCGACATCACGTGCATTTTTTTCACGTATTGAGTCGTCGAAAAATGGAATAAACTTTCAACGAAGGTGGTAAACAGCAATACAATCAAAACGCTTAAGTCGAGGCTCGATGAGATCTACATAAATCGCCGATATATAGCTAAACCGTTGCCTTTCTTGATGTTTTCAAAACAGAAATTTTGCATGAAGCTCTCATAGACGATCTACTTCAGAACTAATCCTCTTGCTTTCAAAAGGCCACCAGTTTGGGCCAATAGGCCTGTTGTTGTCTTCCTACACTTGAAAACACTTGTAAAATATCACCGAAACAGAGACTGGTAACATACAGTAAGGGCGTGGATCACAGAGAGCGCGATGCCGAAACATTGCCCATAACATTCAGACCGCCCATCCCGAGTCGGTGCTCGCAGGCCGGAGTGTTTTCGTCCAACTGGCCGAGGTACGAGATATTGTCGATGTTCAAGTACCACTTTTGTTGCTCTTTATTTGGGATCTAACTATTCTGAACGATAGAAACGGGATTGTAATTTATTTGTATAGGATATTATCTGATATTTAATGCATCGTTTACAGCGTAGCAACAAACGGAACGCAATGATATTCGTTGGACGCTCGTTACATTGCATTTTGATATGTATAATTGTGAATATTCCCACCTATGCAGCGCACGCGTGACACTCACTGAGGACACGTATACGCACTGATTGATCAAGCGCAGTTTCTTTTTCTATAATTTAAATTCTTATTGGCTAGAAATGGCTTTGAAAATAATAA
The DNA here is from genome assembly GCA_016164225.1 of Gammarus roeselii. Lineage (NCBI taxonomy): Eukaryota > Metazoa > Arthropoda > Malacostraca > Amphipoda > Gammaridae > Gammarus > Gammarus roeselii. Next base: position 9,652 of record SDVV010014187.1, on the reverse strand, counting down.
ATGACGTATAGCATTAGTAACACTGTTCTGTTTTTTATTGTGATTTAACCATTTCATATATTGACCCGGAACAGCTGAGCAGCATAAGCGGATTTAATTAATGCTGTCCCACCTGAGCAGTATACTGCAGTTCCATATGGTCGAATAGTTTAGCACGACAAATTTATCGTCATGAGTGTTGTTGTTTGGTGATTGGCCGTCAGTACAATGTATGGTGTAACATCGACCTCGCAGTAGGATAAACAAACCTTCAAGTCGTCTGGCATCAATGGACTACAGTCGTGAAATGGTCAGAGTGAAAGTAAAAGAGTAAAAAAAATCATTCAAAACGTTCTTCAATTGCGCTTGCTTTCAAATTTAGGAAAACCAATGAGACTTCAGAGGTAGAATATATTGACTTGTTTGGTGAGTGTAGTGTTTCGAAGATGTTCAGTACAAATAAATGATTTTAATGTGCATGGGTTGAATCCTTCCCACTGTAATGAATCGCAGAAGGAATTAAGTATATGTATGTAATGCAGTGACTTACATGTATTTATGCTACACAAGACAACACTCGAGCCAAATTAGAAGTTTCACGACACCGATGCATGCTAAGGATAATAAAATTACGTCACTAAAGTCTAACTTATAACAAAGGAACAAAAAAACTTTTTGTTCGACTTTCAATTCAATTTTATTGGGTGAATTTATTACAGGAACAAAACTGATAAACGAATTTTATGAATTTGTGTTTCATTAATCCGATTGTGTTGGGGTACAATTTATCATTTAGGTTTCCTGTTAATCAGAAATCAGCACAAATTTTTGTTTTCTCCGCCGTACCTAGCACGTTAATGGACCGATTTTGAAATCAATGGAGATGCGACTCATTGACTGATAAAGCTCATAAATTGATTGATCCCATATTTTTTTAGGAAATGACGGCAATCTATATGATGTGGCGGCTGGTGAGGCCAACTGATATTTTCAAATTGCGTTTGTTTGAACCAATGAAAAAATCAACATTTTTCGGTAACAGTGCAAGTTCATCTTTTAAAGCATGAATAAACTTACCCGTTGCCTCTGCAGTATTTAATTTGTTATAAGAAACAAACACTAACGGAGAGCGCCACATTTTTGTCAAAGTTTAATGGAAACACATTTTTGCGCGTCTTCCTTGTTTAGTTTTTTGCTCTCTTTTTTTCATCACTGTCTTGCATCGGATCCTTACATGTTGAGGATTCTTTCTCATGAACTAATGGGTTTGCCAGATAAGAGTTTGGACGTGAGTGAAGTCATTTGCTGTACAAATATTATATTTTTTGTGGTGGATGAAACGACCGAAGTATTAGCAAAGCGGGGAAGAAACCATGATTTTTACAGTACAAAAGTCCACGTCAGATCGATTTACATAACGTATTGGTAATGGTTTCGCTACTTGTTGAAGAAGATTTAACGTCTTTTTATCCCGTTAAGCATCTGATATGAGACATTTCACCGTGAACGACTTGATATGAATGGAACAATAAATTATTGAATGTTCAATGATTCCTATTTTAAATTACGATATGCTTCCGATGGTAAAAAACAATCAATCAGAACTGACGTACCAGCTATGATGTCAGAATATATTGTGGATATAAACTAAAGGTGTATTTGTGTGTTCCAAATGCTTTATCTTTACCGCTAAGTCAGTTTCTATTTGCATAGATAGGGCAGTTACAGATACGGTTATTTGTAGTTTCTAGTTCGTCTATGAAGATTGGGCAGTTTTTACTTTCTCGACAATAATCAGTGCAGTACAATATCACCGTCTTAATCCCGAGTTCTACAAGCTTGGATTTGTTGATGAGCTGTAGGATGTTGGGGAGGGAAGCGAAGAGAGGACTGTATGATGGTGTTGTTGTCCCAACTGTGCTCTACGGAACTGAGACATGGGGGGTGAGAGCAGAGGAGAGAAGAACGCTTAAAGTTTTCGAGATGAAATGTTTGAGGAGCATGACTGGAGTAACGCTGAGAGACCGGATTAACAACGGCGTGGTTGGAATCAGAACAGGGATGGTGAAGAAGTTGGAGGACAGAGTGAATTCGCGTGTTCTGAGATGGTTCGGGCACATGGAGAGGATGGACGAAGGGAGATTGGTGAAAAGGGTGATGAATGCGGAGGCGAGTGGTCGCAGGCCTAGAGGTAGACCGAAGTTTGAGTAAATGGATGGTGTGAAGCAGGTGTTAAGAAGGAGAGATATGAATGTGGAAGTAGCGAGAGACCGTGCAATGAACAGGCGTGAGTGGAGAATGGTTGTGAATGGTTGATTTTGACGCTGCTCTGATGTGCTTTCCCGCCTTTGGCATCCCGTTGTCGGGGGGGGGGGGGGGGGGGGGGGGCCCGGCCATTATGACGCGACGGAGGTAAGCCAGTGGAAACTGTCGGGCCCCGCTGCTGACAACGGATCCTCGGACTGCACTCGTGATTCGGAGTGTACGTTGAGGGGTTACCTGCCCCTTTAGCACAAAACGGCTAAGTTGTGTGAGTGTGTGCGTATGAGGGTGTGAGGTGCGCCTTGCCGTCGGCCACCCCCTTTTCTGGAGGATGCGGCCTAGTGTCTGTTTCTGTATCTGTACAAGCACATTCCGTGTCTTACTAGTATAAGTCTTCATCTCGAAACCTCCGGTACATGGGTTCAATTCTAACACGTCGCTATTCATCAGCCTGGATATAACCGTGACCTTTACCTCCGGTTAAACATGCCTCTCTAAATCGTTCTCTTCCTTCATTACCCACAACAAACTGCGCGTTTGTAGGATGGTATATTTTCATACAAGTCTTTACAACAGCAGGCTCGGTGACGTTTTCTTGACTGTATCCACAGCCATAAAAATACATCACTGCACGTGTCTTCAGATTACGCCGTCATGCAAGAGGATGTCGTACAATTGATCCTTGCTGACGCAGCCGCCTCGCCAGCGTTCGATGTCAGAAAAATTGTCAGAAAGTATGCGGATAACAACGAATTCCAAGGAGCCGGACGCGTACCGGTCCAAAGGCTAGGGCCAGTAAAATTTATAAATGATCGGTTTAAAATTTAACATCTCTTGGCGAGACTCCAATTGCGCAACCCACCCCTTCTTTCTCATCATCTCGCTGGGTAGGTGACTGTGGCAAGTTACTATAGCCACCGCGTTCTCAATAACACCAGCAACTGATATCTTCTTCTTCTTCCCAGTAAAAACACTCATCGCGTTGTAAAGGACCCCATTCTGGGTTATGGACGGTTGGTCAACGTCCAAAAAAGTCAGTGAGAGAGTCTTCCGATGCGCCACAAATAACATGTGTTGTATAATAACATCTGTTATGTGGTCCAGATCCTGCTGAGGCATGGTTTAAGGCACAGCGCTGGCCGATAACTGAAATAGACTGGAAATACCGAACAGTTCATTGGTGAATCTCAAATCAACGGGTAAGAGTAAATGTACGCATTGCCAAGACATTGAAGTAATTGATATTGGTCAACTTGTAACAAATCAGATTCAAATATTATGGTTTGCGGGCTTGACGATCTTCAAGTCATTTATTTGAGAGCAGCTCCTGAAAGTAATGAGTCCCTAGCCCTCATTGTGCCTGCGCGGGTCTAATCTCGTCACAACCCCTCTTTTTCCTCCTTGGATACTGAATCCATCACTGTTAGCAAAGCGACTTTCTTCTTGTGGAGTTTTCCGCATCCACTTAACGTGCCTGATATTTGCGGACTGGAAGATCATCTCATAGATCATCATAGTTCATTGCACTTGCCTCACACATATAAATGTTTACGAGCGCCATCTTGTTCCAAATAAATTATTACTATTGAGGTCATGTGAAATCCAAATCCGTTTTAACGAAAGGTGTCTAGTTTACAAGATTAAATTTGAGATTTTGGTTGCATGCCTGCAAGAATAATTCCTGAGTACACTTCGATTAATCCCATTGTGACGGCTCTAAATTAGACACGAATGATACCATTTTGTCTCGCGCTGCTATTAGATATCATAATGTTATGGAGCTGGGTCGGGATGTGCTCACGTGCGAGTTAACAGAAAATATGTCTCTTCCTCTATTTTATTGCTATTATGTGTACACTGCACACCCTTTACAAAGATTTGTTACATCATGGATGTAGAAAATTAATCATGTCCAACTAATTGATGTAGTTTCCTGTTTACCACTTTACCTAATCTCGTGTTGGCTTGCATCTTGTTTGCGACATCTTGTTTGCGATACCCAACTTTACATTATCAGTGCTTGCGTTTTCAACAATAATATTAGTATATTATCAACTCTGAGCCTAATTCAAATATCTCATTCAATTTATTGAACAAATTCATACCCCCTTATATTTTTCCTCATTTCGAAATATTTATGTGATAATCCTAGTAAAGTTTGTTAATGTCCATGAAAACCACCCTGCTCTCTCCAACTTCTTCTTGTCGAAAATCACACGTCCTGCTGACCCCAAAAGAGTCGTCATCGCCAGATGAAATACACTGGGCATAGTTCGTATCTATCACAAAACGGCGCATTCATCTTTGGTTTTGTATGCCTCTCTATCTTCTTACTTTACACACTGTAAACAGCACATTTGCAGACCGAGTTGTATTTTGGAATGTCTTTCATGCGACTGCCATATTGATGCCTTTCAAACATATAATAAATGGTATCTAAGCTGAAAATATTTTGGAGAAGGACATCTCCAAACTTACAAGTGAGCATCTTCTGTCATGAACTAAGTTCATTCCATAACATATAAAATGTGAGCACAAATCCCCGCCCACCAACGCACACAAACTAACCTGTAGTAACCAATTATTTCCATGTTATTAAACCAGACATGGTATACAAATGTTAGTTTATATGTAGTTTCAAATTTTCCTATTATATTTATCTATTTCCGGCCACCTCCACTGGTCGATTCTCATTTCTTTTCTCATAAACTTTTAAAAAGTGTTTTGATTTTTGCAGTACGGAACAAATTATGCACATGTCAAACTGGTATTGTCAAATTATAAGAAATATTTTTTCCCATATATGCGGCATGGGACTTAATGCTACTGGCGGGTTTCCCAAACGTCAGAGCGGTTGCATGATCGGAGAATCAACAATTGACGAACTATCATCGTCTTAATCGGTTACCCGTAGAACATTTGTTTGACAGATAATACCCGGTACCGTTTCCGTACAGGTAAACAAAACATAATGGAACTCTTTATCCAAATCACTATATTTTTTCTCACATTCTTTCCCTGTTCCACATCAATAGTTTGTAATTAACGTGTTCCTACTGATTAATTTACTCGTTCAAAATATATTGATTGTCGTTTTTGACTGGAATAAAATATCCTTGCCTGTCCACATGATTACAATAAATACAAAACTGATTAAAATAAATTACATTTGTTCCAAGATATTCATACTTTTGTAGTTATTTTGTGAAATTTTGATAGATTTTATGTTATTGCGGACAGTACGATGCATTGATTGGCTTTAAGGGAGTTTTCAAATTGACTGAATAATTAATTATTCAGATGTGTTTGTCATATTGTACCAACAAGGCAAGGCAATGTATTATCGCATCTCGTCTCTCGTACCTAAGCGGCAAGGCAATATGGGTTCTCATCTCGTCTCTCATACTTTCGAGGCAAGGCAATATAGGGTCTCATATCGTATCTCGTACCTACGAAGCAAGGCAATGTAGGGTCTCATCTCATCTCTCGAACCTACGAGGCAAGGCAATATGGGTTCTCATCTCGTCTCTCGTACCTACGAGGCCAGGCAATGTAGGGTCTCATCTCGTCTCTCGCACCTACGAGGCAAGGCAATATGTGGTCTTATTTCGTCTCTCGTACCAACGATGCAAGGCAATATGGGGTCTCATATCGTCTCTCGTACCAACGATGCAAGGCAATATGGGTCTCATCTCGTCCCTCGTACCTACGAGGCAAGGCAATATGGGTTCAAACATCGTCTCTCGCACCAATGCTGTAAGGCAATGTAGGGTCTCATCTCGTGTTTCGTACCAACGATGCAAGGCAATATGGGTCTCATCTCGTCCCTCGTACCTACGAGGCAAGGCAATATGGGTTCACATCTCGTCTCTCGTACCAACGAGACAAGGCAATGTAGGGTCTCATCTCGTCACTTGTACCAGCGAAACAAGGCAATATGGGGTCTCATCTCGTCTCTCGTATCTACGAGGCATGGCAATATGGGGTCTCATCTCGTCTCTCGTACCTACGAGGCAAGGCAATATGGGGTCTACTCTCGTCTCTCGCACCAATGATGCAAGGCAATGTAGGGTCTCATCTCGTGTTTCGTACCAACGAGACAAGGCAATATGGGGTCTCATCTCGTCTCTCGTACCTGCGAGGCAAGGCAATATGGGGTCTCATCTCGTCTCTCGTACCTACGAGGCAAGGCAATATGGGGTCTACTCTCGTCTCTCGCACCAATGATGCAAGGCCATATAGGGTCTCATCTCGTCTCTTGTACCAACGATTCAAGGCAATGTAGGGTCTCATCTCGTCTCTCGTGCCTACGAGGCAAGGCAATATGAGGTCTCACCTCGTCTCTCGTACCTACGAGGCAAGGCCATATGGGGTCTCACCTCGTCTCTCGTACCTACGAGGCAAGGCAATATGGGGTCTCACCTCGTCTCTCGTACCTACGAGGCAAGGCATTATGGGGTCTCACCTCGTCTCTCGTACCTACGAGGCAAGGCAATATGGGGTCTCATCTTGTCTCTCGTACCAACGAGGCAGGGCAATATGGGGTCTCATCTCGCCTCTCGTACCTACGAGGCAAGGCAATATGGGGTCTACTCTCGTCTTTCCGCATGAGGGCGTGGATGTATTTGTTTAGGTCACGGGACACAAATGAATGGTAGGAACTCGCCGCGGTGAGACTCGTAAAGGAACTCAATTACCAGCGGCGGCCGATGAAAAATGAATGCATGATTTACGTGAGTCATAAAATGCAGGCCCGCCCTAATTTGGTTTGGGCGCTTGGCAACCGAACACTCCGACTCCCCTCCAGAAAAACATTCCCCCCCCCCACGCATTCCGCCCCCGCTCCTCTTCTGTTCTCTCCAGAGAGGTTTATGGCAGGAACAAAACTTATGGCAACATCAGTTTAAAAATGGAAACTCGATAACATCTCTAAATTTTATGCCAGTTTTCACTGTTATCTTTATGTGAAATTATTATTGTACGTCATTAGGTTGATAGTTGTCGTTCATTGAGATGTATGTAGCTGATATTGCATAAGAACATCCCGTTTGTGTGAGGTAATAAGCAAATAGTTCCGACAACGAACAGAAATCAAGTGGGATATCAGTGAAACTCATATGAGTGAGGCGAGGCTTATTTGTCATATTTGTCATATTTGTTGCTCTGATGCAACTCATATGAGTACAACAGTGCTGGATGCGACGCAAATATGTGAGTGAGTCGGGGTCTGATGTGACGCATATTCCTTTGGTGCAACTCATGTGGGTTAGGCGGGGCTTGATGTGACTCATATTTCTCGGATGCAACTCATGTCAGTGAGGTGGGGTTTGATGTGACTCATATTTCTCGGATGCAACTCATGTGAGTGAGGCGGGGCTTATTGTGACTCATATTTCTCGGATGCAACTCATGTGCTGCCTTGTAGCCAGGGCGTTGAAATCTTGCTTTCGTATCCACCGCGTGTCGTAGAAGGCGACTAAAAGAGCGCCCCGTAGCCGGGAGTAGAATCATGCTACCGTAACCCCTGCGTGTTGTAAAAGGTGACTAAAAGGGGCAGGGCGAAGGAGCTAGGAATCCCTTTCTCTGTAAGTCCCTTCCTCAAAGACGGCAAGACGAGCGGGGAGATAAGAAGCTCACTCCTTTCCGAACCCTATTGTTATGGTCGCTGAATGTGCGTGGCTGTAGTACGAATGAGGTAATGAGGAGAGAGATTGGTGAGATGTTTGTGAGAAGTAAGTTTGATGTGTAGGCGCTGATTGAGACAAAATTGAAACGTAAGGGTGAATGTGAGTTCGTTGTGGTGAGTGGGAGAAAGTCTGTTGTGGAGGAAGGTTGAGCACGAGAAGGTGTGGTCTTGATATTGAGTGATCGGTGGGCTCGTAGCGCTAACGAATGGAAGGAGGTGTCCTCAAGATTGATGTTGGTGAAAGTTAAGGTAGGCGTAGAAAGATGGGCATTTGTGAGTGCTTACGGACCTGGCAGCGAGAGGAGTGGAGAGGAGAGGGAGCAATTCTGGACTGACCTGATTGAGGGTTTAGAGAGTTTTGGAGGTCATTTAAGGTAGTTGTTCTGGGTTGTAGTGGTGGATAATTATATAGGAAGGTATGGCGTTCCTGGTAGAAATAAAAGAGGAGAAAACCTGATAGGTCTGTGTATGGAGCAGGAGTTGGTGGTTGGGAACAGTTTGTTCAGGAAGCGATATTTCCACAAGTACACATGGGTAAGGATGGCCCGTGAAGCAGTGGTGGAGAGAGCACTGATGAATTATTTTGTGCTGATATCGAGAAGAGTGGTGGGGAGGCTGTTGGATTTGCCTGTGTTGAGAGGGGATGGTGAAGGAGTGTCTGACCATCTGATGGTGGAAGGTAGATCAAGAGTGGAGCAAAAGTTGAAGGGCAACAAACGAGTGGGAGGAGGAAGAGACATGTGAAAGTGAGTGGGATGAATGTGAGAAGTAGAGCTGAGGAGTTCCAGCTGACGTTGAGTGAAGGATATGAAAACCGGAGAGGACAGGACCTGGGAGATGTATATGAAGAATGGGAGACGTTAAGGGATGCGTTGCTGAGATGTGCGAAGAAGGTTTGTGATGCGCGCCGTGTGGGCGGGTTCAGAAGGGAAGGTTGCGATCGCTGAAACGAGGAGGACAAAGTGGCGGTGGCACTGAAAAGAGTAGCGTTTAAGGAGCGGTTGCAGGTGAAGTCGGTGGTGGCTTATGAAAGCTAGAAAGAGAGGAGAAACGAGGTGGAGCGGGTGGTGAGGAGAGACAAAATGGACGCTAATGCCAGGTGGGGCCAGGTGGGCTGCCAGAATTTTGAGCGGAACAAAAAGATGTTCTGGGAAGAGGTGAGGAGGGTGAGAACGGGAGAGACCTGAAATGAGGAAGTGGCGAAAGATGAAAACAGTCAGTTGTTGTCGGAAAGTGGCGATGTACGGAAGAGGTGAAGAGGTGGGCCGAGTAGTTAATGAAAATCGAGGATGACAGAGAGGCTAACACTGTTGCTGTGGGAGGTGATGCTCAGATGCCAGTTTTGGGAGGAAGACTTGTGACGGACATCACCAGGAAAGAGGTGCAAGAGGCGGTGGAGATGATGAAAGCAGGGAAAGCCCCTGGTTTGATTGGCGTAGCGACCGAGTGCCCGAAGAAGGTTAGAGTAACGATCGTCGAATGGTTGGTGAGGTTACAGAACTTGTTTTGTGGCAGGCGTGGTATCGATTGAGTGGTGCAGAGCCTGCATTGATCCTCTATTAAAGGGCTACGGAGATGAAAATTAATGCTGCAACTTGAGAGGCATCAGTCTGTTATGTGTGGTTGGTAAGTTGTACGGGTGAGTGATGATCAAAAGGATTAGAGACTGTACGTACTTTGTAATTGGAGAGGAACAATGTGGCTTTAAGAGTGGTAGAGGGTATA
>SDVV010014186.1:0-11340 GCA_016164225.1 Gammarus roeselii | reverse complement strand
GTAGATATCAACACGACGGAGTTATTTAGTACAACAAAACTATCCTACGCTTACAGAAGTACAGTTTGGAATCCTACCCAGGGCTCGTAGTCGCTGACAGCAGCGACTATACATGAATATAAATAAAGCGATATGCAAAGTGTATAACATTTATTCACATTGATAAGTTTACAGCTATTGCTTATATGTATGCTATTGAATTCAGACAACTCTAGTATGCATAGCCAGCTACCAGTTTAATAGGTTATTTTGTGTGTGTATGGAACAAAATGTAATATCTCCTAGCACATGTCCGTCTACCGCTGAATCAATGACTGAACTTGGAATTAAACCATCTTTACAAGTTGCCAGCTAATAACAAATTTTTCCCATTGCAGACCTGTAAGACGTGTCAAATTTATACCTGGCTTTCCTCCAAGAATAATTTCATTTTCCGATGATAAAACGGCTGCAATTTGGGACATATCTGATGAAAGGAAGGTTTTGGAACTGACTGGACACACAGTAAGTCATTTCAATGTACAGAAGTCGATTTCTAATGTTGACATTTGAATTAGAATGTGGAAATTGGGGAGGTCATCTTCGAAGCAGTGACTTCGATCACAAAATGACAGTGCCAAACTGAAACAAAAGCAAATATGTCAAGCAACTGGAACAGTACAAACATTTTATTAAGTTGGTACAAATACAACCAATCAGGTGAACTATATCAAAAGTAATAGTTCATCTACACTAATGACCAGCTTTGTTATCCTAATGGAAATGTAAGGGGCTAGGTATTAGCATTTATTGAATTAGATGGTCCATTGAATAATTTGTCTCTTCCATTGTTGAGAGAAGATGCTGTTCACAATCCTCCTTTGCTCATGAGGAGTTTGTACACGCGGAGTGTTATGTTCAAGCTATATTCTCCATTCATCATGCTATGGCAAGATTATTGAAATGTTCATAGTGGGGTTATCTAAATTAATAATTCCAATGCAGTACTAATGCCCCAAAACAGATGTGGTTATTGTGCTGCACTCTTGTTCTAGCAATCTTTTGTATGGCTCTTCTTTTCCACTTTTTATTCCAGCTGTTCTTGTTTGGGAGGTTCCCTGCCTGGGTGCAGACCTAGTGCATAGCATCTAGTCTGCTACTCATCCTGTCTCTAAACTTGAATTTCTGTAAGCAAGTCTGTAGCCGTGGTGTTGATTTTTTTTCTCGGCTGAATATTTTTGTACAAATTAGTCTTTACAGTCAAACAGTACAACTCCATTGGTTTTTAGTGACTGCCTTTTTTTGTGATGTTACTTTTATTCCTGATTATCAAGATGTTGAGACAGCAGTGGCCAATGGCATGCTCCATCTTGCACTCCTTTCATGCACTTACACACTTACCAAAACATTTCCCTTAAGCATTAAATATTCTGGCCAGGTCACTGCACACACACTTTGATCAGGGTGAGGTACGAGATCTGTGGCAGCAGCATATTCGGACATATCACGATTCACCCCTGGTGTGTCATAATTGACTGTCCCTCCCCCCTCCCTTCTCAGACGTCCAGCGCTTTTCTTAACGATACCTCAAAGGCAGAAAAGCTCAGCATGGCTGCATCAAAAATGATGTATTTGACATCATCATCTTGCTACCTCCACATTTATTTATCTTCTTCTTACACCCTTACACTTTTCACCAATCTCCTATCCATTCTCACCATGGGTCTGAACCACCCTGGTAAATGGGAATTTACTGTATCTCCCAACTTCCTCAGTTTATATACCAATTCTATTATGAAAAGCCTCATTCCTTGATGTCACTGGCCATGCCGCTCAAACATTCATCAAACCTTCTCCCTTCTGCTTTTGCCAGACACATTTCAGCCCCGTCGAGCATTGTTGGGATAACTACCACTCATGCAATCCTTTCTTTTACTTCCAAACCCAATGTCCTGCAGCTCATTACATTCATCAATGCACTCAACACTTTTCACCCTTCATTAACTATTTAACCTCAGTTTCCACTAGTCTAGCATTCTCGGCATGGAACCTATGTACTTTCACACTGATTTTTTATTGATCAATAACTCTCGGTTTAAACAAGCGGACACTGATTTTGCTTGCATTGTCATAACTTGAACGTATCATTACTGAATTTATACCCAAATAAACTTGCAGCTTCCTCCTGTCACACACTTTACTAAACTACAACACTAGCCTTCCAAACTTCTCTAAACCTACCACCAGTGCTGCATCATCTACATGTAGCAACTGCACGACTGCCAACTTAGCTCATTTGCTCGGCCCATTACACTTGTGTTCACCTCCCTGACTACTCCATCCGTGTAGAGATTGAGCAGCCAGGAAGACGATGTAAACCTTGTTTTAGCTCACTTCCACTTTGAACCATGCTCTCATCTTGTTCTGTGCTGTAATACATGCTCCGCTGCCAACAAACTTACTTCACCAACACCACCGCTTTCAATTACATATAATATCTGGTCGCTGCTTGATCTGTGGGAGAGCCGTGAGACTGCACTAATTTGATCAGGAGTGTATGTCTAATATAAAAGCCTGCTCCGTTTGTAACATTCACAACATGATCATGACGGGAGGGTATACGAACTTTTGAACGACACGCCGGCTGTGGCTAAGCCACCGCATGAGAAACTGGAGCTCCTCCATTCACCAACGGCTCAAAAAACTCAGTCCACCTCTTCCGTACATCACCTCTGTTCAACAACAACAACAAAAACCGCGGTCGACTTTTTTTTTAACTCCTTCTTCCTCATCCTCTCTCACTCTGCTAAGAACATAGTTTTTCCAAATATTATCACACAACCGCCTACCCTAACTTGCATCGGCGTGCTTTTTTGCTCTCCTCACCACACGCTGCACCTCTTTTCTCGAATCTCGATTGTTGGTATGGGCCGCCCCCCTCGTCTGCAACCACTGCTCTAACGACATTTTCTCCTGCGATACCGTCATTTTAATATTCTTTTACTAATGAGCTCGCATCCATTCCTCCAAGATATATTAACCATACTGTACTAAACAGTAGTTCTGGCCTTCAGGGAGGCAGTCAACATTTCAAAGCCTTCAATGACACCGCTCGCCTTGTAAACACAGAAATTAGGCTCTTCCTCCTCTACTCCAAAGCCACATCCTGCTCACAGGAAAACATATTTCTGTAGTTACACACATACCATATATTTTCAAAGCATCCAATTGCGCTTTCCCACGACTATTTGACCCAGCCATCCACTTCAAACAATTGCTAAAGTTAATAGGTATTCAATTGTTGTTCATTTACGGGCATAACTTATTGTTTTTCTGTGTCGTAAGTAACGCTGGCTATATCTTTTCTTCCACGCTCACTCTCATATTCTGTTCCTTATGCAGGACTTTGTCCGGGCGGGCTGCATCAACCCTTGTTCACCGGAACTGGTGGTGAGCGGGTCCGATGACCGCACCGTGCGCGTGTGGGACACACGGACGGGGAAGGCAGTGTTCACGCTGGACCACGGCACCTCGCACGTTAATGATGTCCTCTGCTATCCCAACGGCAACGTGCTCGCCTCTGCAGGTGCTCCTCTATAAACATAGTTCAATATTTTTGCTTAAAATGTAACACTGCCTAAAAATGCAGAGCTATTAGTACTCAGTGGAGTTAAATTGCTGCTGAAGTGGCGAGAGAGCGTGCCTGAGACAGAAGTGATCGGGGAATGATCGTGAATGGACGGGTTACTGTCAGCTCATCATGTGTGTCAAGTTTGAGGTATCTCGAAGATCAGGTTGACTCGCGAAGCAAAACTCTAATTTCTTCTATTTTTGTGCCCGAAATGAGTGAAGGTGAGAACTGCTCCGAAATTGTTACTCGGTTTATATGTGATAAACGTAGAATTCAAATAAAATCTGGTGACATCTCTCCCGCTCACCATATCGGAAGGAAACTAATCTCTCAGACTCTGATCAAAATGGCCATAGTCATCAAGCTATGTTGAAGAAATCCGAATGCTGATATTCTATCAGCATGTCGAGTGTTCAAATCACCTTTTCGTCGTCCCTGATAGTTTAACCCCCACCCGTTCGTAAGTAGGTACTGTTTTTCCTTCGCAAGGTCAGAGGAGATCATTCTGACGTGTTCGGGACCCACTGGTCCTATGATGACAACGTGAATGCCTACGCGCCGATGTCAGGAGATCCATTCGGCGTTTGCTCGATGGATTTTTGATGACGCACATCAGCTTTACATTCGAGAAATTCGTCAAGGATGTGCCTACACGTTGCTCAGTTGCCTCTATATCCTGCAGTCCTCATTTTAATCATGTCTGTAATGCTGCATGACTTCAACTTATTAATTGTTATTATTCTTGCCACATTAAAAAGTTACTGAAAATTGTTACCATCCCTTACAATATAGCTACTATTTTATCACTGAACTTTCACTTGTTTCCATTACTAAAAGAACTTAACTGCTTCATCCTGTGGGTAATCTTGTTCAGACTTGGAAGTTATTGAAACATTTCCTTTGAGTCGATATTAATGAAACTAACCATGATAAAAAGTGTCATCCATTAGCTGTGTATAGTTATGTATTTTGTTTTCACTCGTCCATTTTCATGGCTTACAGTCATTGATGTGATAAATCATGTGTACCAAATTTTCTACCTGGTTATTTTCATGGTGTTGAGGAGATCTTACTTTGGTTATATAACTCTTTGGAATCTTGGTGAATTAAGAATCTCCTTGCAATAACTTTCCGTTTATTTTACGCTTCCCAGGTTAGACACTAGCTGCTTTAATAAGCCTGGACAATGATTTAATAATTTCATTGACCCTGATACCAACCACCTGAATGTGTTCTATCTTCATATAAGTACCAAAAGGTAGAATGAATATGACAATTAAGATGCTTTTAACAGATTATACCGCAATACTATACATGCCAGGACTAACTTTTCATTACTACACCAGAACATAAGATTTAATTATTTTAATGACCATAACACCTTTTACTCACTCAGAACTGATGGTTGATCTTCAGGAGCAATCGGCACCTATTTCTGATGGATATACCTCTAAAATTTCCGCCTATTGTGCCTCACATTCAAACACCTTTTGTTGAAATTGAACTTGAAAGATCAGCACAACAATAGCAACAGCTTCCAAGCCACCATCTGCTAATTCTATTCATTAGCAAATTAGATAAACTAATCCAAACTTGTAGCAACGTAAACACTGAGCATTTTATTTCTATGTGGAAAATACTAATATGGATACTATAAATTAAAATAACAACAATGATGGTTTAGAACTCTTGTGTTTAATAAACAGCCTTCCATTATTAACATTATCAAAACTAACCAGAATAGTCAAAATTAGAGATATGGCAACCCTAATAGATATATTTAGAACAAACTAACATAACTACAAGTCTGGCATGTTGATATCCAAGCTATTACCCCACCTGCCTATTTTTGTATTAATGTATAATATTGTCATTGAAGCAATTAGAAAAGAAAAATAATTCAAATTGATGAATGATTGAACAGTAAGTATTCTGTTTGAAAAGTTGAAGCAATATGATAAAAAGGCTAAATCTTTATTTTTTGTTCATGTAAGACAAGATGCAAAAAATTACTAATGCTCAATTTATAATGTGTTACAGGCTTTATTTGATCTCCTGAACAAACTTCTCCGAGAATACATTTTTTGAATGCAAAAGGATCTTGAACAAATGTGGAAGGTGATCAGTAACATACTTATACCACATTACAATAAATCTAACCAAACTCAAAAAAAAATCTTCCTGCCAATAATGAATATTCTGGAAATTAATATGAGGCAAATGTATTTTGATCACTTTGTGGTGGTGGGGAAGAATATTGCTGCTAGTATTGATACCAATGTTAATGATCAGCATGAATATCTTTGAAATAACACTTGTTCATTCTTTATACTTTTTGCCAGTTACTGCTCAAGACATCACCATGGTTTTGCCTCAAGATAAAGCCTGGCAGTGTCAATAGTTTCTCTTTCAGTATCATAAAGAAATTACCTTACATATTATCCCTAATTATAGCTCAATTTTCAAATAGTCTTTAATATGAGGTAATTATCCAAGCTATTTGAAAATTGCGGGAGTGACACCCATTTACAAAAATGATGATAAACCTGAGACTGGAAACTATTGATGTATCTCAGTGCATTCCTTATTTTTCCAAAAATATAAAAAATAATTCACAAATAACTATTCTGTTACCTAAATGTAAACAGTATCCTTCTTGAAACCATTATGACTTTGGATCTACTAGAAATAAACCTCAAGCTATAATAAATCACCTGCAGTACCTATGTATGAACATAGTTTCAAACTACATTGTCAATTTCTCAACTTTCGTATGGCATTTGACTGTTGATCATTATATATTAGCTATATATTACATACTAAAGAGAGACTTTTGATTGGTTCACTTCATAGCTGTCCAACTGCAAGCAATATGTATTTGTAAGTGATTCTCTTCATAGCTGTCCAACTTCAAGTAATATGTATCTTTCAGTGAAGTATAATCTATTATGCTTTATTGGACCTAGTGCTTGTAACAATTCTATTTTAGGGCCCAAGCTTTTCTTAATTTTTTTAACAATATAGTTAAAACATCATCCTTTTTCAACTATGCTAAATTTTGCCGTTGATAGTATTTCATCTTCTTGCATTCCTTCAAACACCATGAACAAATTAACTACCACAATTAACAACAAGCTGGATCATGTTAGCAAGTGGTTAACTGCAAACTGAATCAGAATGATTGTTTAAAAAAAATCACACTATTCTCTTCTAGGCATAAAATAAATTAACCACTCATAAAATTGGACAGCATAGAATTCACAAGATACACAACACCAAATTCTCCAAGGTATATTGAGACAAAAATCTAGCACTAAAATAAAGTCAACTGTGCATCATCTAACCTGTTGAGAAATAGCTATAGGCATCACTTTTAAATCAAATGACTATTTATTCAATCTGTTCAGTAATTCTTAATTTAAGGACATCAAAGCTTGGTATGGAAAAGACAGGAATAAAACTGTATGAATACTGTTATTGCTTAAGAAAGCTATTCGAGATATGAATAATATTCCATTCAATTATCATATTATTCATTTTAAAACCATAAATATCCTGGAACTGGAAGATGAATGTATCCTACAAATTGTCCTTTATGCATTGTAAACATTTTACAGAAACTTTGATCAAAATCTATGCAATTCAATTAGAAAATTCAGGGATGTATACAATCATTACAAAATAAATGCTAATTACCTTGTATTACCGTTTATAATAAATCTAAAATCAAATATAGTATGCACTTGGACTGTGTTGGAATTTAGAACTCACTAATCCCTGTTTACTGGCAAAATTACTTGTCTTTTGGTCAAAAGTAAAAGAATTGTATTTATCGTCTTACTAATTGAGTACTGATATATTGTTGCTTTATAGTTTCCTTGGTCACGCAATCAAGTCCGAATTTGTTATTTTATTAGAAGCAGTATAATTACCAGTTGAACAACTTTGTGTTGTATGAAGTTTAATTTTTCAGTGTTCATGGTACTCTCTTGTCAATTAATGTGAGGTATAGAATTGTCTCACTGTTGTTCAAGTTGGTGTCTAGGCTTCATAAATAAGGATATATTTCTTTTTTAAGAAATATAAATAGTATGTAAGGATTAGGTTGCCCCAGACGCTCCTATTAGGTCAAATAATGCCTCCAATTGTGTACACCGAAATATCAGAGCTATAAAATGGATCATCACATGTTAACTGTACAATCTTCATGTTAATAAATTATTTCAAACTCTTAGTGATAGAATTAAATCTGTATTTTTTTTTAATTTATTGGCAATCGGTTACACTGGCTTTTAAGCAAGCATAACTAAAATAAGCTTTATTTGCACTCTGTTCTCATTATCCCATTCGTCCCTCTATAGCCGGCAGCGAGGTCCGTATCTGGGACCTGACAGCAGGCAAGCTGCTGAGCAAACTATGTCGTCACCATAAGGACGTGACGAGTCTAGCGCTTGCCACCAACGGGTCTCGCCTGGTCTCGGGCAGCCTGGATAGGCACCTCAAGGTCTATGACATCAACACCTACAATGTGGTGCACAGCGTAGAATGCACGGCTTCGGTGCTCTCCTTCGCCATCATGGTACGATCACACTCGGCATTACGTTTTTCAAGTCACCTTGATAATGAAATCTTATATTTCTGGCAAGCTGTTTGAAGAATGTTTGTGGGTCTGTCACTAGCAACTGCGAGTTTAAATGTTGCCTATATTTTACTTTAAAGTTCCCAAATGCATTATTTGTACAAAAAATTATGCTGTGCTTGAATATTGAACTTTTGGTTAGGCAACCAGGTTCAACCTTTGGTATAGAACTTAGCATTCCCAGAAGACCTTTACAAATGTCAAAGCACAGCTAAAGTTAGGATGTTGCACTATTTCTGTGCAAACCTTGCCCTGAGCATGGCATTCTTTTTATTTTTGTATATATCTTCTTTCTCACATCTCTTGACTTATTGTATATCTTCAGTGGCCTAGACAAATATACAATTTTTTTAACTGGTTGTGTCAGGTTGACTGAAACTACACAGCTACATATTTTTGACCATTGTTGTGAAATGTATTAATCAATGCATAAATATTTTCTGATAACAAAATGTTATCTCTTTTTAGGTGACTCTGTGAACATTCCGATAATATTATTTGTTGTTCCTATCCTATCCAATCAACTGTGTTGATTATATGATTTATGATTAACTATGTCTAATCTGGACCAATTAAAGTTCAAGGTTGAAACTTTTATCTCAAGGAGCATCATCAATTTCCAAGCATTAAACTTATTTCTATCAACATCACCCAATCCAAATTATTTGACTGAATACTGCCCTGAAACTACTTATGGAATGACATGGTCTGTGTTTTACAGCCCGAGGACAGTGGATTGGTAGTTGGTATGATTGCTGAAGGGAAAGGCATCATTTCGCTTCAGAAGAAATCATTCAACGATGAAGATGAAGTTGACGATAAGAAAGAAAAATATAAAATTAAAGCTCCTTCAGTGAAGGTAAGTTGGCATTTAGGTATTGCACACAGGTTGTCACGCAACCGGTTAGGACGAAGTTATCTTGATCTGAGTAGTTATGTGCTTCGTATATACCAACACCTTTCTTGCTCTATACAACTTCCATGCTAGTTTTGGATTACAATGCCTGCTTTTCTTTAACAACAAGTCTACGTGGCTCGGTCTGCGTCAACTAATTGATGGCGCAGCTCAAGAGCCAACATGTCAACTTGAAGAGCGTGCGGGGAATCTGTCTTGTTGCACACCTTTCAAGATGTACCGTACATTGAACACCCAAGCGTTATGCAAGCCTTAGTCTCCCAATGCAGTCAGCTTCTACGATTTATTTCACACAACTGAAAAGCTTTACAATTCCTAAATAAACCATTCCAATTAAACAATTACCAGTCATTTATTGACAAAATTCGTAGCACTCTCGATCTGGTTAAATTCATTTTTTTTTATCAATTTGTGAATGGTCAACTTTTCTTGCACAATAGTTCTGTGCATGATATTTGCACTGCAGATTATTTACATGATATCTATGTCAATCATTTTTGATGTTAAATGCAGGGTACCTTACATGTTGATCATTATTCAGCTGATGGCCCAATTTACTGCAACCGAAATTGCTGGGGATGTGCCTATGAAAAGTTTCTCATTAGCAGTGGAGGCAAAATGGAATATCCTGGTGCATTTTAGCCATGGTAGCAAAATTGAGTATCCTGATGCATTTCGGCAGTGGTGGCACATAGAGTATCCTGATGCATCTTAGCAGTGGTGGCGAAATGAGTATCCTGATGCATTCCAGAAGTGGTCGCTCATTGAGTATCATGATGCATTTTAATTGCGGTAGCAAAATTTTGTGTCCTGATGCATTTCAACAGTGGTGGTACATAAGAGTATCCTGATGCATTTCAGCTGTGGTGACTAAATTGAGTATCCTGATGAATTTCATCAGTGGTGGCAGGCACATGAAATATCATGATGCATCTCAGCAGTGGTGGCACATAGTGTCATGATGTATCTCAGCAGTGGTGGCACATAGTGTCATGATGTATCTCAGCAGTGGTGGCACATAGTGTCATGATGTATCTCAGCAGTGGTTGCACATAGAGTGTCATGATGTATCTCAGCAGTGGTGGCATATAGAGTTTCATGATGCATTTACTGAGTTTTTGTCCATAGCTTTTTTGATGAAACCGGACAAAGTAATGATCAGTTGTATCCAGTTTTAGCTCATCACTGTTTCTTGATGCAGTTCATCACTGCTCATTAGTTATTCCTCCAAATGGTGTGTTGCAGGTCATCAAAGAACACCAGCTGGAAGCCCTGACCCCCCAAGACAACATGCTCCGACGGTTCGAGCACTCAAAGTACTTGATTGCTGTGATGACCAACGCTAAAATGTCACCAGCGGCAGCCGTGGCGCAGCTTACAGAGCTCAACAGGTTAGTCCCTCTTTAAACATCTATTAGGTTCACGGGCTGTGATGACCTACACTAAACTGTCGACAACGGCAGCCGTGGCGCAGCTTACAGAGCTCAACAGGTTAGTCCCTCTTTAAGCATCTATTAGGTTCACGGGCTGTGATGACCTACACTAAACTGGCGACAACGGCAGCCATGGCGCAGCTTACAGAGTTCAACAGGTCAGTCCCTCGTTAGGCATCTATTAGGTTTACGGGACGCACGGAGTCACGACCAAACCGGATCG
Source organism: Gammarus roeselii (assembly GCA_016164225.1). NCBI lineage: Eukaryota > Metazoa > Arthropoda > Malacostraca > Amphipoda > Gammaridae > Gammarus > Gammarus roeselii. Next base: position 519 of record SDVV010014186.1, on the reverse strand, counting down.
GTGAACACCCTTATTTTTCTTCAAACTTTCCTTTTCCTCCTTCACCCTCTCCTTTTCATCCCACTCTGTATTTGTTAAATTTTGTCAACTTCATTTGCATCTTATATTTAGTTTAAATTTCTTTTCACTTATTTCCTACTCTCTTTGGGCCTCTGAAGCAGGGTAGGTAGTATGTTGATCCTCCTTGCTGCCACTCTGGGAGTGCTGGAACAAAATGGCTTCAGCATCTAAAGAGTTCCTGTATTTACTGCGGTACCTTAGCTTCCCGTAGACTTTATAGTAGTTAACCTAACTGTATCATGTGATAAAAAATTGTCCGTAACTTGATGCAGCTCTGCTAGTTAAGTTGACGGTCGGCGCCAGAAGGACGCTTGTCCCAGGGCCCTAACAAACCTCGTCTCATTATTCTGATCACCCTCCTAAAGCTAATGGTTTGCGGGTCGCACGGGGCTACGACCCAACCGGGGGAGGGTTGGGTCTTAGCCCCGACACAACCCTCCCCCGGTTGGGTCAGGTGAA
>SDVV010014185.1:0-14877 GCA_016164225.1 Gammarus roeselii | reverse complement strand
CCCTCTCCAATTGCGCAGTCCGTACTGTCTCTAATCCTTTTGATCAGCACTCTCCCGTACAACTCACCTACAACACATAACAGACTGATACCTCTCAAGTTGCAGCATTCATTTGTATCTCCTTTGCCCTTATATAGCGGAACAATGCAGGCACTGCGCCACTCACTCGGTACCACGCCTGTCGCAAAACACAAGTTCAGTAACCTCAAAAACCATTCGATAATCGTTACTCCACCCTTCTTCACTTATGAAAAAACAATGATAATAAGGAAATAATAATGGTAATAAAAAAAAACTTGTACATACAGACACTAGGCCGCATCCCCCAGAAAGGGGGGTGGCCGACGGCAAGGCGCACCTCACATTCTCATACGCTTAAAAAAAACAAGAAAAAAAAGAGGCTTTGGAACCTCTATACAAAATGCCTCCTTTCGGATGTGGTTGTAAGAGACCAAGACTTCTAGAGACTTCTAGAGACTTGGAGCGCCTGGGAAGCGCATGAATGGACAAGTACTATTACCCCGGTACTCTGTCCTGTACGCGTAATGACTGAACGTTCACAGCCCCACACCCCAGATCGGGGGTTAATATAAAGGTGGAGATGAGGAAGACAAGGGCGCTTCTCCACCTTGTAGTGTCCTGGCTACGAAACCCAGCGATCGTAAGATCTACAGTCACTTGCATTTGAAGTGAATTCTCTGTTGGGAGCAGAAAGCACGATTCGAGTCGCCCGGCCTCTGTTGTGATCTTTTCGGCCGGTGGTAGGTGCTAGAGTCCTTTGACCTGAGTCGCTGGAGGCAAACTAGGATGAAAACTCCCAAGCAGAGGGAGGACGCGGCGAGAGAACAGGGGACCCTTTCAGGAGGCCACCGCTCCTGAGCCTCCAAAAAAAAATCATTTTGAACGATACTCTGGTGACAACGGAATGAAAGAACGATAAAAAGCGACAGAAAAGTCCATCACAAAGTTCAGAACACCAAAAAGAAAGTAAGATGCCATCAGCTAAGACAGCAGAAATAAAACCAACCAGGAGAGGCAAGGCACAGAAACCGCCTAAAGAGGACAACGACACAGGCACCTCGTACGCCTCAGACACTACCACACGATCCAGTCAAAGGATCAGGAATACGCAAACAACAGCAACAACAGTTAGAACGAAGGCAAAAGCGCCAACCCCCCGAAAGCAGTCCGGCCCAGTCAAAACAAAGCATCAATGCTTTGTGTGCGGCACACAGAAATGGTTCTAGGACTTCAAGGAGGCATACTACGCAAAGCTGGGAGCAAAAGGCAGATGCCGCTTCTGCATGTGCAAAATGCAGAACGAAAAGCTGAAGGAGGGAAATCAGAACCTTAAACAGGAACTGCAAAACCTCAAGGCCACCCTGCGAAACACTCCCAGAGCCCACAGCAAAACCCTGCAGCAACAGAGACAAAGCTCAGGGAAGTAGAGAGGCTGGTCAAGGAACTCCGGAATGACCTCACACAGCTGCAGGTGGTAAAAGCAGCGGAGTTTCCTCCCGCAGTTGAGAGGATCCCTCCCGTAGTAGCGGAGGCTCCTCAAAACACCAAGCAGGGACACCAGCCTCAACAACAACAACGCAAACAGAAACAGGTCCCAGGCTGGTCCTCTCCTGAGGAGAAGGGAAACAGCAGAGGACTACTTTCTCAGAGAGGAAGACACAAGCCACGCTCGAGGGAGCCCGCAAAAGCAAACCACTGGTGGCGGAGCACCCAACAGCCAAAGAGGAGGGAAAGCGGCTAAACGGCAACAAAGCCAAAACCGCAGAGCAACTCCAGCAAAACCGAACCACCAGGGACCTACTTGGTGGAACTACAGGGGAAACCCGACTTGCGGAGGAAGCCCTAGACCCCAACACATGGGACACGGAGGCCACCAACAACAAAGTGGAGGCCCCCGACCTCGACCAAACGTGAGCCAAGCAAGGCCACCCTGGTGAAACTACACCACCTCTACCCCAAGAGACCGAGAAAACCAGAAGAGGAACTGGAAAAACTACTGGCTTCACCTTGGTCTCTTACAGATCAAGGGCTCAGCCGGCTGCAAACTCAGAATTGCGCCTGCCAACTCAAAACAGGTACGGAGCTCTAGATGAGCCCAACACCCAAGAAATCAGTGCCCAGAATCAGGAAGGTCCAAAGAAGAACAACAGCAGCCACAACGAGCTGATCTACAGTCTTGTTGGAGACTCGCTAGTGTGGGGGACTTAGTAACTACTTCATCAAGCAAAATCCTCTAAACCGGATTGCGAAAGCGATCCCAGGTGCGAACCTTTCTCGAGCCAGAGCGGCAGTGTCAAGCATGACTACCGACAAACGCAGCTCGATTATTGTATTAGCAGGAGGAAATGACCTCTTCCTGCGTAGGGGGGGAACCGGCCTCACCGAACCCTTCATGGCCAACTCCAAGGCCCTAATTGATACAGTAAAAGAGAAAAGCACCAAAGGCATCATCATTGGCCTTGTCCCCCGCCTCAGAATCTCAAGAGAGGCACACAGCAAAGCCATCGCCCTGAACAGAAGGGTGTAGGCACTGTGCAACACAGAAGGGGTGAGATTCGGCGACCCTTGGAGCGACTTCCTGAACAAGAGGGCGCTCTACAGGAAGGACAAAGTCCACCTCAACGCCGCAGGATCATGCCAACTGGCTGACCTAATTAACACGAGGCTCTACAAAGACCTCGGGCAACCCGCTAAAACAGAGAAACCCACAAACACCTGCACCCCCCTCACGCGCACATCCTAGCGATGGAGCAACCCCCTCAACAGACTCACACACCGAGGGGAACGGGCGGAGGAAGAGAAGGAGGAAAAGGAAGAAACCGTCTTCCGTCCTTCCCACAGATCCACCGATTCCTCGGACACGGAGACTGAGTCCGAGACTGGAAACCAAACGCCCCCAACAAAATCCGCGGGGGCCGCCAACAACACCGTACTGGCCAGATCTGAGCACGACATCAGCTCAAGCTCCACGAACTCAGGCGAGGGTAGTGACCACACCACCACCAGCAGAAGAGACACCACCACCAGCTCAGACACAAACATCCCCGACGGTGAAACGATGATATCCAGCTGGAGCAGACGATTATCGAAGCAACCGTCCCTGCGGAGGGAGCCATTGACGACAGGGCCAGGACTAACCAACCTGACCCGGCGAACAGCAACGGCGCTGAACCGAGCGACAGCGGGACCGAAGCTGGCGCGCGTGGCAACCGCAAGGGAAGACTCCGAGACTGACAGTGACAGTTGGAGTGATGACGAGGAAAACGACCCGGTCCCTCGACCTTCTCCACCACCCCCAGGAGAAGTGAATAGCCACCACCACATCCGGGAAACGAGAACGCATCCGAAGAGCCGAGAACAACATAGATGGCCTCCGGATGCTACTTCTGAACGCTAGATCGATCAGGAACAAGCAAGCAGAATTCCGCTGCCTTGTTGCTTCTGAAATGCCTGACAATAGGCATCACGGAAACCTGGATCCAGACAGAAGGAAACTATTTTGAAGGCGAGTTCGAACTTGAAGGGTATAACCTCTTCAAAAGAGACCGTCAGGCCATACGGGGAGGAGGTGTCGCAAACTATGTGCGAAACCACCTCAGAGCCACTCGCCGTACCATTGACAACCCACATAAGGTCATAGGTATCGAAATCGAAGGCACAGCCAGAAAGCTACACGTACTTCTCGTGTACCGGCCACCCCACCAAACAGCGGACAGCGACCAATTCCTCTACGAGCTCCTCACACAGCTGATCCATAACAGGGTAGCAGTGATCATGGGGGACTTTAACTGCAACGTTGTCTGGGAAAACCGAACGACAGACGTAGAGGGGAACAGATTAGTCGACTTCGCCAATGATAACTTTCTGGAACAACTGGTTGACGAACCCACCTGGGGAAACAGCTTCCTAGACCTAATCTTTGCTACGGAAGAAAACCTGGTTACCCAGGTTACGGTAGGTGAATCCTTGGGCACCAGTGACCATAATATGGTCAGGTGCGTCATTCACGTGCCTAAAAAACCAAGCAATTCTCAACGCTAAACGAAGGCTTAACTTCCGACGAGCGGACTTCGTTAAGTTTAAAAGGCACCTCAGCTACCTCCAACCCAACAGGCTGGAATCAATTGAAGCAGTCTGGACGGATTTCAAAACCAAATTCCTGGTCGTCCAGGAAGGCTGCATCCCAATCAAGGAAGTGCGAGCCGACCACAAGCCCCATCCTAAGTGGTTCAACAGAGGAATCCAAGCAGCCATGTCCACGAAAGACCGCGCATACAGGCGCTGGAAACGAAACCCTTCGGACCGATTGCGGAACGAACACTGGGAACAATGTAGAGTGGTGAAGAGGCGAATCAGAGTAGCCCAACACAACGAAGAACGCCGAGTTGCAGCTACCTGCAAACGCAACCCGAAAGAGTTCTTCAGCCACGTAAACAGCAGGAAACCCATCAGAGCTTCCATCGACCCACTTACCACGGACCAAGAAACTCTGACAACTACAAATGCGGAGATAGCGGAGGTACTTAACCAGTACTTCGTTAGCGTGTTCACCGAAGAGAGTGAAGATGCAATCCCGGAACCTTCCATTAGGTACCGGGGGATGCAACACTTGGAGGACATCCAATGCACAGCCGCAGACATAGTAGGGAAAATCAAGAAACTGAAGGCGAACAAATCAGCAGGCTCCGACGGGTTCCCCCCGAGAGTAATAAAGGCTGTCTCGGACAAAATTACCCCCATCTCCTGGTGGTATTTAACCAATCACTGGAAGAGGGGGTGGTTCCCGAGGACATGAAGATAGCCGACGTCACCCCTATCCACACGAAGGGGCCAAAAAATCTCCTGGGAAACTACAGGCCCATCAGCCTCACATCATTTGTGGGCAAAATGTTGGAGTCTATTATTGCAGACCAAATCGTAAACCACCTGGAGACGAACAATCTCCTAGGGAACAGTCAGCACGGTTTTCGATGCAAGAGTTCATGCCTGATCAACCTGTTGGAATTCTTCCACCACATGATCTCCATCTACGACGACTCGAGGGCCATCAATATCCTGTATCTTGACTTCAAGAAGGCATTCGATAAGGTCTCTCACATGAGACTCCTCACCAAGCTGAGAGCTCTTGGAGTTGTGGGAAGAATCTGGGAATGGATAGAGCACTGGCTTTCAGACAGAAGGCAGAGAGTGGTGATCAACGGTGAAAGCTCACCGTGGGCCCCGGTTAAAAGCGGGGTCCCCCAAGGATCAGTCCTCGGCCCACTCCTGTTCCTCATTTACATAAATGACCTAGACACAGGCCTCGTTAGCAAAATATCAAAATTTGCTGACGACACCGAACTAGGAGCGAACGCCGCAAACCCCACAGCTGTCGGAGTACCTGCAGCAGGATCTTGACAGAATCGGGGAATGGTCCGAGGCATGGCAGATGCCATTCAACACGGACAAGTGCACAGTTATGCACATCATCAGAGCAAACCGATCGGCGAACTACTCCCTATTGGGCAGTCAGATCCCGACCACCAACCTAGAAAAAGATCTAGGCAGTGCTGACCTGAAATTCTCCAGGCAGTGCGCTGAAGTCGAGAAGAAAGCCAACAAAGTCTTCGGATACATCGGAAGGCAATTCAGGTACAGGGACAAGGAGATGATCCTAACCCTGAACAATACACTAGCTATACCACTATTGGAGTATGCCGACCAATTCTGGTCTCCCACCCTGATCCAAGACATCAAGAGACTGGAAAGGGTACAGGCAAGGGCAACGAAGATGATCTCATCTATCGGACACCTGGGGTATCAGAGAAGATTAAGGGAACTGAATCTCTTCACCCTCGAAAATCGTGGGCTTCGAGGACAGATAATTGAAATAACGTAGAGTACAGAAACCTCTTCACGCTAAAAAACCACCCCACCAGGAATCACAAGTTGAAACTCCCACCAAAGAGATTCAACACCTGACCCTGCGGTGACTTGATCACCTACAAAATCATCAACGCCTGGAATAGACTTCCGCCGGCAGTGACTGCGAGCGAATCAGTGGAGACTTTCAAGCGTAGGCTAGACCGGATCCTCCCTGAACTCTACTATCAGTGATAATAGTGAAGGCATTTAGGACAGACTGGAGAGCTAAAGGGGCGGGGGGCAGCTAGCGGGATCTCAAACCCGGCTGCGGAGATGGTAAAGCCCTGGAAGCAATGACTTAGGGAAACGCAACCCTTGTGCAGCGCACGGGGGTCATACGGGGAACCCCATGTGCTACCCCAGAAAAGTCAGCATCCAAATCTACGACCACCACACCAGCCCCACACAACACATCGGACAGAATGCGTCAGGCAATAGGCCGACCCGAGAGTAGCTGGCCACCTGCCCGCCCCACGATACAGTGAACCAAGCGCCAGCGCGGTGCGACAGGAGAGAGCCCTGCCCTATTATACCGGTTTCTGGTTGGGCAGGGACAGCCTATTTGAACGCCTCCCGCTACACTGCTCCCCATCCGTTCAACATCAGGGTGGGAGGGGGAGAGATGAGGTCCCACGATGGTTACAGAACCAAGGGGATGGTCTGCAGCACACAAAAGTCTTTCTGGGGTCAATGTGACTGGAGAGAGTTACACACGGGAGTACCCCCTGGTGGGACTCCTGGAGGTTCACTTCAATGCAAATTGAAGGATGGGCAGAGATTGCCTCTTTGGATCTCTAGTTCCTTGTGACTCCCTGTGACTCCTTTCTTTTTCACCCATTTCCCATGCTTTGTTCATTTTGGGGGGCGAAGTTGGCAGTTGAGCCAGTTGCTATTTGCTGATGAAACGGCCCTGGTTGCGGATTCGGAGGAGCAGCTATGTAGGCTAGTGTCTGAGATTGGGTGAGTTTGTGATAAGAAGCTTCGAGTGAACGTCGGTAAGAGTAAAGTAATGAGATGCTCGAGGACTGTCTATGCGAGTAAAATAAGTGTCACCCTAAATGGAGAGCTCATGGAGGAAGTTCAGTGTTTGAAGTATCTGGGCTCCCATGTGGAGAAAACTGAACTTATGGAAACTGAAGTGAAGGAAAGATGTAAACTGTTGGGTGCACTAAAATGTGTAATGAGCTGTAAGACGTTGGGGATGGAAGAAAAGAGAGGGCTGGATGCGGGTGTTGTTGTCCCAACTGTGCTCTACGGAGCTGAGGCTTGGGGAGTGAGAGCAGAGGAGAGAAGAAGGTTGAATGTTTTCGAGATGAAATGTTTGAGGAGCATGGCTGAAGTAACGCTGAGAGACCGGATCACCAACGACGTGATTCGAATCAGAACAGGGATGGTGAAGAAGTTGGAGGACAGAGTGGATTCGCGTGTTCTGAGATGGTTCGGGCACATGGAGAGGATGGATGAAAGGAGATTGGTGAATAGGGTGATGAATGCGGAGGCGAGTGGTCGCAGGCCTAGAGCTAGGTCGAAGTTTGGGTGGATGGATGGATGGTGTGAAGCAGGCGTTGGGAAGGACAGACATGAATGTGGAGGTGGCGAGAGAGTGTGCAATGAACAGGCGTTCGTAGAGAATGGTTGTGAATGGTTGATTTTGACGCTGCTCTTATGTGCTTTCCCGCCCTTGGCATCCCGCTGTCGGGATGGTCGTGGGTGGGGGGGCCCGGCCATTATGGACGCGGCGGGGGTAAACCAGTGGAAACTGTCGGGCCCTGCTGCTGACGACGGATCCTCGGACTGCACTCGTGACCCAGAGTGTATGTTGAGGGGGTACCGGCCGAACCCTTTAGCACAAAAGGGCTAAGTTGTATGAGGGTGTGAGGTGCGCCTTGCCGTCGGCCACTCCCCTTTCTGGGGTATGCGGCCTAGTGTCTGTATCTGTTTATTTTTCCTTTCATTTCCTCCTATTTCCTATGCTTTGCTCATTTTTCTTTCCTTTGCATCTGCCCTATGCTCATTTGTCCTCTGACCTCTGCTCTCCTTTCTCTCGCTGCTCTCCTTTCCTCTGCTCCTCTCATTTCTCCTACTTCTCCTTCGTAACGTCCCCCACTCTACCACCCTCCTCTTGCTCCAACAGGTACAGCGTGCACGGCGACAATTTCGCCGCTCAGAGCCGCGCAGCTCAACTCGAGCTGCTGCAGGACGACCACCACAGCCTGGCGCGGCAGCGGCTCCTGCAGAAGTGGGACTCCAAGAGAAGCAAGTTCGTCGGCCCCAAGAGGACGGAGGGCAAGATAAAGACGGAGTCCGGAAAGTGAGTTAACGAGGATCAGTGCTAAATTGTGTTTTTAATGATGAATTTGTGGATATCTGAATGCGGTGTTGTTACTTGGATCTGGATCTTGTGCTGGGTCAAGACTAAAGATGAAGTCCGACAAGTAGGTGGCCGGTGGCTTCCTTGCGTGTCGTCAATTATGATTGGAATTGTGGACGTTTCTGGATGCAGTGTGGGAACTAAGATTTCGATCTCGTACAGGGCTTGAACTAAAAACGGAGCCTGGCAAGCAAGGGTGGCCGGTGGGTTTCAGGTGCGGTTCATCAGTTAAAGCACAATATATAAAAGTTCTGGATGTAACTTCGTAAAGTTGGTTAGTGAACTTCATGTATAAAAGCTTATAGTAATGCAATTACTATTCACCAGTTTTGAATTAATTGTGAAGAAATGTATTTTTCTCAATCGCGGAGCTAGGAACATTTTCTTCTTTATGCAGGCTAATACAGTACGAATGTCGTTGTCTTTTTTATGCTTGCTAATTTACTCCTTATATCGTTTCTTTGTTCATTGGCTAATGTATTACAAATAGTGTTGCTTCTTAATGCTGGATTATGAATCACGAAAATAGTTGGCTTCATATTGTTCTGTTGTTTGTGGCTAGGGTGATCCGTAGCTCCTACAAGACCGACCGCTACGAGTCGTGGCTGAAGCGCAACAAGATGGACGAGGAGACCTTTGAAGCGGAGGGCGGTGAGGCGTTGGAGGAGGAGCAGCAGCAGGAGGAGAAAAACCCGCGTTTCCAAGGTACGCTCCTATTGCTGTGTTCGGGTTGACTACTGCTCAGAATCAATATTCTCAGAGCTCATAACGTCAAAAATCTGGCCGAGTGCCCCAACTGCTGCAGCGGATTAGTGGAACCGGATTTTTTTTGCGCAGATCAGCAATGGTCCATTCAAGTGATGCTGTAACTGCGTGCCTGACGTAACTGGGTGTCGACGGCTCTGTAAATACGGAAAAAAAATCCAGGATTTTTCTTGGTGTACTGGATTGTCGATAAAAACTTGGGAATGTTTTGTTAATGCTTCAATATCGGGGAATTTTCGCTACTTACTGGTAGGAATGACAATGGAGAAAATCTCGAAGGCTTATGCATGGAGCATGAGCTGGTAGTCGGAAACAGCCTGTTCAAGAAGCGAGACATTCACAAATACTCATGGGTAAGGATGGCTCATGGTGAAGTGGTGGAGAGAGCGCTGATGGATTTTGTGCTCATTTCGAGGAGAGTGGTGCGGAGGCTGTTGGATATGCGGGTGTTGAGAGAAAAGGGTGGAGGAGTGACTGACCATCTGCTGGTGGAGGGGAGATAGAGAGTAAAGTTTAGGTGGAAGGGGAACAAAGGAGTGGGAGGAGGAAACGAGGTTATAAAAGATACAGACACTAGGCCAAAATCCCTCAGCAAGGGAGGTGGCTGACAGCAAGGCGCACCTCACACTCTCATAGAATCACACTCGCACATCTTAGCTCTTTTGCGCAAAAGAGTCCAGCCGGGGACCCCGCAACACACCCTCCGGGTCATGAGTGCGGTTTGAGGTCAGTGTCGGCAGCAGGGCCCGACAGCGTGACTGGTTTACCCCTGCCGCGTCTTGATGACCGCCCCCCCCTTACGCATACGACCATCTTGTCTCTCAATGATAAGCCTCAAGCGGAAAAGCACATCAGGGCAGCGTCAAATCTCATCCGTTCACTATCATTCTCCCCTCACGCCTATCCAGTGCACTCTCTCTCGCTACCACCACACTCACATCTCCTTCCTAACGCCTGCTCCACACCATCCATCCACCCAAACTTCGGTCTCTTCATAGGCCTATGTCCACTCGCCTCTGACTTCAACACCTTTTTCACCAATCTCCCTTCATCCATCCTCACCATGTGCCCGAACCGTCTCAGAACACTAGAATCAACTCTGTCCTCTAACTTCTTCACCATGCCCGTTCTGATGCGAGCCACGTCGTTAGTGAACCTGTCTTTCAGCGACACTCCAGCCATGCTCTTCAAACGTTTTATCTCAAAAACATTCAACCTTCTTCTCTCCTCTGCTCTCACCCCCCAAGCCTCAGCACCGTACAGCACTGTTGGCACAACGTCACCCTCATACAGCCTTCTCTTTGTTTCCATCCCCAACGTCCTGCAGCTCATTACGCTCTTCAGTGCACCCAACACTTTACACCCCTCCCTCACTCGTGACTTGACCTCAGTTTCCACTAATTCAGTCTTCTCTGTGAAAGCAGAGCGGAGTTCCAGCGGGCGTTGTGGGAGGAATTTTACACCGTGAGAGGGTGGGACCTGCAAGATGTGCAGGAAGAATGGGAAACGTTCAGATATGCCTTGTTGAGATGTTCGAGAAATGTGTGTATGTGCGACGTATGGGCGGGTGCAGACGGAAGGGCTGCGAGTGTTGGAACGAGGAGGTTAAACTGGCGGTGGCGCAGAGGAGAAGAGCTTTCGAGGAGTGGTTGCAGGCGAAATCGGTGGTGGCCTATGACAACTATAAGGAGAAAAGGAGTTGAAGCGAGTGGTAAGAAGAACCAAAAAGGACGCTGATGCCAGGGGGGGCAGACGGTTGTGCTAGAATTTTGAGGAGAACAAAAAGATGTTTTGGAAAGAGGTTAAGAGGGTGAGACCGGAAAGGAGGAGGCGGTGAAAGACGAGAACTGCCAGTTGTTGACGGAAAGTGGTGGTGTACGGAAAAGGTGGGCCGAGTATTTTGATGAATTGTTGAATGTCGGCGGTGACAAGAGAGGCTGACATTGCTACTGTGGGTGGTTGTGCGCGGATGCCGTTTTTTGTAGAGAAACTTGCTGCGGCCATTACTAGGAAAGCGGTGCAGGAGGCGGTAGAGGTGATGAAAGCAGGGAAGCCCCTGGTTTGGAGGGTGTTGCAACTGAATGCCTGAAAAAGAGTGGAATAACGATTGTCGAATGGTTGGTGAGGCTACTAAACATTTGTTTTGTGGCGGGCTTGGTACCGATTGAGTGGCGCAGTGCCTGCATTGTCCCGCTGTATAAGGGCAAAGGAGATGGAAATTATTGCTGCAACTCAAGAGGTATCAGTTTGTTGTGTGTGGTCGCTAAGCTGTATGGCAGAGTGCTGATCAAAAGGATTAGAGAATGTACGGATTGCGCAGTTGGAGAGGAACAATGTGGCTTCAGGACTGTTAGAGGGTGTGCCGATCAGATTTCTGCAGTGAGACAGGTCTGTGAGAAGTATATATATATATATACACCTTGCAAAGGGAAAAGATGTGTTCTGGGCCTTCATGGATCTGGAAAAGGCATACGACAGGATTGACAGGGAAGCGCTGTGGAGGGTGTTGCGTTTGTATGGAGTGGACGGAGAGCTGTTGGAAGCGGTGCAGAGTTTCTATGTTGGCAGCCGAGCATGTGTCAGAGTGGGGAGCGAGGTGAGTGATTGGTACACTGTGGAAGTGAGTGAGTCAAGGCTGCGTGATGTCTCCTTGGCTGTTCAATCTCTATATGGATGGAGTGGTCAGAGAGGTGACCGCGAGTGTGCTGGGTCGTGGCATAGAGCTGTTGGAAGTGAATGGGCGAAGTTGGCAGTTGAGCAAGTTGCTGTTCTCGGATGATACGGCTCTGGTGGTGGATTCAGAGGAGAAGCTATGTAGGCTGGTGTCTGAGTTTGGTAAAGTGTGTGAGAGGAGGAAGCTTCAAGTACAGATACAGATACTAGGCCGCATCCCTCAGAAAGAGGGGGTGGCCGACGGCCAGGCGCACCTCACGCCCTCATACGCTAACACAATTTAGCCCTTTTGTGCTAAAGGGTCCGGCCGGCAACCCCGCAACATACACTCTGGGTTCCGAGTGCAGTCCAAGGATCTGTTGTCAGCAGCAGGAACCGACAGTTTTCACTGGTTTACCCCTGCCGCGTCATACTGCCATCCCCCCCCCCCCACTCACGACCATCCCGACAGCGGGATGCCAAAGCCAGGACAGCACATCAGATCAGCGTCAAAATCAACCATTCACAACCATTCTCCACTCACGCCTGTTCAAGCATGCTCTCTCGCTACTTCCACATTCATGTTTCTCTTCCTAACGCCTGCTTCACACCATCCATCCACCCAAACTTCGGTCTACCTCCAGGCCTGCGACCACTCGCCTCCGCATCCATCACCCTTTTCACCAATCTCCCTCCATCCATCCTCTCCTTGTGCCTGAACCATCTCAGAACACGCGAATCCACTCTGTCCTCCAACTTCTTCACCACCCCTGTTCTGATTCGAACCACGTCGTTGGTGATCCGGTCTCTGCGTTACTCCAGCCATGCTCTTCAAACATTTCAACTCGAAAACATTCAACCTTCTTCTCTCTTCTGCTCTCATCTCCAAGTCTCAGCTCCGTAGAGCTCAGTTGGGACAACAACACCCTCACACAGCCCTCTCTTTGCTTCCATCCTCAACGTCCTACAGCTCGTTCCACTCTGCTGTGCGCTCAACACTTAACACCCCTCCTTCACCTTCACTTCAGTTTCCACTAGTTCAGTTATCTCCACATGGGAGCCCAGATACTTAAAACACTGAACTTCCTCCAAGAGCTCTCCATTTAGGAGGACGCTAATTTTACTCGCATCGACAATCCTCGAGCATCTCATTGCTTTACTCTTACCCACGTTCACTCGAAGCTTCCTCCTCTCACACAATCCACTAAACGCAGACACTAGCCTACATAGCTTGTCCTCTGAATCCGCAACCAGGGCCGAATCATCAGCAAATAGCAACTGGCTCAACTGCCAACTCCGCCCATTCCCTTCCAACAGTTCCAAGCCACGACCCAGCACACTCGCGCTCACCTCTCTGACCACTCCATCCATATAGAGATTGAACAGCCAGGGAGACGTCAAGCAGCCATGTCTCAGTCCCACTTTCACTGTGAACCAATCACTCGCCTCGTTTCCCACTCAAACACATGCTCGGCTGCCAACATAGAAACTCTGCTCCACTTTCAGCAGATGTCCGCCCACTCCATACAAAAGCAACACCCTCCACAGCGCTTCCCTGTCAATAATATCGTATGCTGTCTCCAGATCCATGAAGGTCGAGAACACATCCTTTCCTTTGGCAAGGTACTTCTCACAGACCTGTCTCACTGCAAAATTCTGATTGGCACACCCTCTACCACTCCTAAAGCCACACTGTTCCTCTCTAATTACGCAATCCGTACAGCCTCTAATCCTTTTGATCAGCACTCTCGCGTACAGCTTACCAACCACTCTCAACAGACTAATACTTCTCGAGTTGCCGCATTCATTTTATATCTCCTTTGCCCTTATATTGCGGAACAATGCAGGCATTGCGCCACTGAATCGGTATCACGCCTGCCGCAAAACACAAGTTCAGTAACCTCACCAACCATTCGACAATCGTTACTCCACCCTTCTTCAGGCACTCGGTCGCAACGCTATCCAAACCAAGGGCTTTCCCTGCTTTCATCACCTCCACCGTCTCCTGCACATCTTCTCTGGTATGTCCGCCACAAGTCTTTTTCCCAAAACTTGCATCCAAGCACCACCACCCTCAGCAACAATGTCAGCCTCTCTGTCACCCTCGACATTCAACAACTCATCGAAATACTCGGCCCACCTCTTCCGTACATCACCACTTCCCAACAACAACTGGCCGTTTTCATCTTTCACCACTCCCTCCTTTCCGGTCTCTCCCTTTCTCACCCTCTTCACCTCTTTCCAGAACTTCTTTTTATTCTCCTCAAAATTCTGGCACAATCGTTTGCCCCACCTGGCATCTCCTCACCACCCGCTTCACCTCGTTTCTGCTCGGTAGCTTTCGTAAGCCACCACCGACTTCACCCGCTACCACTCCTCAAACGCTCTTCTTTTCTGTGCCACTGCCAGTTTGACCTCCTCGTTCCACCACTCGCAACCTTTCCTCCTGCACCCTCCCACACGGCGCGCACCACACACCTACTTCGCACATCTCAGCAACGCATCCCTTAACGTCTCCCATTCTTCCTCCACATCTCTCAGGTCCTCTCCTCTCTTGTTGTCATATTCTTCCTTCAACGCGCCTTGACACTCTATTCTAATCTAATCTTCCTTCAACGCCTGCTGGAACTCCTCGGCTCTACTTTTCACTTTCAGTCTACTCACTTTCACTACCTCTCTCCCTCCTCCCACTCGTTTGTTGCCCTTCCACTTCTGCTCCACTCCTAATCTACCTTCCACCAGCAGATGGTCAGACACTCCTTCACCCTCCCCTCTCACCCGCACATCCAATAGCCTCCCCACCACTCTACTCGATATCAGCACAAAATCCATCAGTGCTCTCTCCACCATTGCACCATATACAGATACAGACACTAGGCCGCGTCCCCCAGAAAGGGGGGTGGCCGACGGCAAGGCTCACCTCACACCCTCACACGCTCACACAACTTAGCCCTTTTGTGCTAAAGGGTCCGGCCGGTAGCCCCTCAACTTACACTCTGGGTCCCGAATGCACCGAGGAACCGTCGTCAGCAGCAGGGCCCGACAGTTTTCACTGGTTTACCCCCGCCGCGTCATAATGGCCGGGCCCCCCCCACCCACGACCATCCCAACAGCGGGATGTCAAGGGCGGGAAAGCACATCAGAGCAGCGTCAAAATCAACCAT
>SDVV010014184.1:0-14877 GCA_016164225.1 Gammarus roeselii | reverse complement strand
GTGTATGTTTTCTGGTTATGTATATCTCTGTATTGTTCATGTTTGATTTTTGGCTTGTGTCTGGTAATTGACACCTTTAGCAGCCGATTTTGTTGCGTTGGACTCAAGCAACATGCTGTAACACTTGGGTTGTAAGCAGATGATTTCACTTGGGTAGTCATCAGCTGTTTTGCTTTTCAATTGTCTTAGCTGTCCTTTCTTGAATTCATCGAAGAAGGGGTGATTTTTGGGATAGTTGGAGAAGTCCATGTATTCAGCCAAGGGAGCTTGACGCATTTCCACTTCAATGTTGGCCACGCCTTTGAACTGGATTAGCAACGAGTCAGTGTCCGAGTAGATGAGCGAGACGTTGTCACCGTAGCGTGGTTTCAATGTGTCATAGAAGAAGCTATAGACTTTTGCTCCTGCTTTTTTCAAGCACGAAGAATCCAACTTGGAGTGGATGAACCATTCGGACATTTTTTTTGCTTGAGGATCATGATGACTGTTTCGGGACCGATGGCGTAGAAATTTTTTAGGAGCGGGTTGGCAGCGTGTTTTCGGAACTCATTGGGGATGCACACTAGGTTCTCTGTTGAATTTCCATCTTCAATGCAATCTGTTGGTTATTTATACAATTTAGGATATATTACGTTTGTATCTACAATATAGAACATTATTTCAGGTCTAATTTAGTTACATTTTGTTCATTTATAGTGATTTATATATCTTCTTTCATCCTGATACAATATTTGACGTAGTTATTATCGATAGACGATTCGTTACAAATTTGGTCTTGCTGTTAGGGTATTGTATATTTATTGTACGACCATTCCTCAATATTTAGGAGGAGTTAGAGAGACTCGTAGGCAAGAAGCTCAATTTTTTTATGCTTGTTTGTGTAAATGGACCGATTTATTAGGATGGATACCATAACGTAGTACAATTTTTATGTGAATGATAGCAGAGTAGAGAACCTTATTTAGCTATTTTATATATGTTTTGATGTTATGTTTTTTTTCCACGAGAATCATAGGATTGTATGTTTAAGAGGTGCAAGTCCATTATGCATCTTTATGGAATTTTCGTTATTGATCCCTGCAAATGTATACTTAAACATTTAGAAGACGATTTACTGAATGGAGGGGTCCTAGACCATTTATGGTTTGGCTACCCTTCACCTAATGAGATACATTTATCCACGATTGCTGAGGGTGCTGTATACAACTTTAATTAGCTTAATATCTATCACATTTTCAACGTAAGGCAAGACGTGTTTTAGTGCATTCCAATGCTAGTTCAATCGAGTCAAATTCAAGATATTGCAAACAAAGATTTTTTGGATATATTATTTATATTGATGATAAATTTTGACAAAATTATATATGCATATATATACATGGGATATCATTTTTTCGAAAACATAACATTTTCACACCGAAAATTTAAGGTGAGCATCTTCGCGAAACAGAAATAATGTCTTCGACTTCGCTCTCTTGTGTTACCTTGATCCTTGGTACCAGTGACAGTCTGTGGGTTCTTTATCAATGACGTATATTTATGCCTCACCTGAAGCTGTCAACTCGTCTTATCGGTGTAGGATTTATCATCTGGGTGTGGTTTTTTCTCTGATCTATTGGTGTTCGAGACTAACGCCCTTAGTACACATTTTAGATAAACAAGGACCTCTGGGAGAAGTGTATGCAATACTTGTAATCCTAGCCTTGTATCCAAAACTTTGTTTATATTCTTCAGCGAGGTTAATATAGACGGTATTTTTAATCTCTATTACACGTTTGTGACATCAAATCGTTTCAGATTTTCTCCTTGCTATTATCCACATTTCCATTCATTATATACCCAATTCTCCTAGCACTCAAACATTTGTGACAGGATTCTCTTTTCTCATGCTTCATTACCAACATATTTGAAACAAAATCAGATATACATTTTGATTTTATTGCAAATATGATGGTCATGCTTTGTTACCAACATATTTGAAATAAAATCAGGTATACATTTGATTTTATTATGCAGTTTACACTTCTTCAACTTGTCACCCTTGCATAACCCCATTTGATAATTCGGTTTCCTTCAACTTTAGCAGATTTTTTCTCATCACGCATTTCAATATCACTGTCATTGATATCCATTTCACTGAAAGTATCCCACGTTTCCCCTTAATTTCATTATCTTCAATTTCGGTTATGGCTCGGGTCTTTCTCCCACCATATCGATTTAGTCATTTCACCCAATCTTTATACATTCTTAGCTTGAGTGTTGGTGACACCATACCTTATTTTACGCTCGCGCCATTTTGAGCACTGTCTTCCTCATTAGATTGGAAACCCAAGTCCGGATTATTATGTACTATCAATACGCCCATAGCATCCTTTGAGGTCATATTTCCTCGTTCGTTTTCAAGATTAGCATATTCAAGATAATGCTGTCCTTTCAGATGTTGCCAAAGCCCGAGTGTGGAGCCTGATTTGCTTAATTTTATCTCTGCACTGCAAATAACACATACCCCCGTCTTTTCATTCCTGTTAAAATATTTTCACATCGAACTGGGTGGCATCTTTCTTCCCCGAAAGCGAATCGCTATCTGTAGAGTACAGATGTATATGTATGTATGTATAGACATACAGCCGTTTCCCCCTAGTTAGGGGGGTGGCTAAGTTAGGCAGACACAGAGAGGGGAGGAGCCCAATCTCCCCGCCACAAGACCGCCGTGTCCCTGCCGAGGCTCGAACTCGCGACATGCAGCACCAGAGGCTGACACTGCAGTCGGATACGCTAACCACTCGGCCACGGCGGCCTAAAAAGTCAAATTTATACATACAGGATCGTTACCTTCACTGCGTTGGCACATGTATGGGTTACCATGTAGGCATTTACACACATTTTGTGCAAAAGGGTTGCCACACACTGCCGGATGAATTAATACAGTCCCAACCTAACCTAACCCATAGAACAACATCCCTTGCTGTTGATACAAGATATTTCATGTGCATCAGCTTCATGTTATGTTCTGTTAGAAGAAGTAATCATCCTATCCTAGCCTAATCTAGCTTATGTACGGTTTTTCAGTCAATGTTTTATACGATGCCTAATACATAGCTCCACTTATCTCTACATTTTGATCAATCCTTTGCAGTTTGATACACACACATCCAATTCTGATCTAGTAAATCATCAAAAAACCTAACCTAACCTTTCTTATGTATGATATTCAGTCACTGTTTGATACAATGCATAACAAATATCTCCACTTGACTCTACATTTTGATCTATCCTTTGCAGTTTTGACACCTAATTACTTCTACTTCGCAATCAATCTCCACTCATATAGGTTACCAGAATTGTCAAATTTTTCAATCTTAGATGGATTGAATGTTACAAGTAATTCATATTTGTTTCCATCATCATACAAATGCAACAACTTCATCTCATACTAGGTCTAACACATTTTTTCTTCAATATCTCCTGACTCTTCATCATTTGACGACTTGCACAGTTGATCTGACTTTTTTTCTTTCCAATCATTTTTTCAAACTCTTCACGATGATATCGTTTCAAATGTCTCCACACGTTACTCGTCGATTTATGTTTAGTCAATTTTATTTCTTTCTGGCATAGTTTACAAGCCCCCATCACCCCATTTCTTTCGAACAATCAAGGACTCAAGCTATAACCCATCCTTCCACAACAGAATCCCAATATTGACTGAATATTTTCTCATCAGACTCTGATTTATATCTCACCATTCTGTCACACATATACAGCATTTACCCCGAGATAGGTATATGGGTAGCGTTGCATCCCTTGAAATGTATTCTCCTACCGTATTCAACAATTTCGATGTTACCTCCGACCAACGCAATGTATGCAATTCATCGCTTAACCTTTGAGTTGCAGGATATTATAAACAATTGATTTAGGATTTACATACTTTTATTAGTATTATTTACAGTTTTTTGCTGACATCATCAATGACTTCTACCTCGTTTTTTCGATTACAGCATGGCTCGTACAGCCACCCATATCCTGCATCACGATGTTTAAGTTTCCTCTCAAAATCTATCACATAATCCACCATATCTTTGTTGTGCATACCGAAGGTTGTTCCGTGCCCTTGAGTCCACAAATGTAATTCTTCTTCTTCTTGAACTTTAATTATTCGAATCTTCTCAAATTCCATGTCATTCTGTTCTTCATCCATTAAGAATTCTTTCATACGTTACAGGTTTTCTTTGGCTCTTAGGAAAAAAACGTTCCCCAACACTTCAGCTTTATTACAATCATGATAATTTTCCACTCGAATCATACCAATTTCGAGAGTTGATTTCTTATTTTCCTTGAAGTTTGTTACATACGACTGAAAGACGTTGTTGTCAGTTACCCAGAGCCGACTTCCTTTTTCCTTCATCCATATATGAATGTTATCTCCCACTCTTTTGATTCTTGTTTTACCCATTCTGAGATAACTTGTACTTTCAACATTTGTCAAAATTTGTTCGATCCGTCTCATATGGATGAAGGAAAAAGGAAGTCGGCTCTGGGTAAATGACAACAACGACTTTCAGTCGTATGTAACAAACTTCAAGGAAAATAAGAAATCAACTCTTGAAATTGATATGATTCGAGTGGAAAATTATCATGATTGTAATGAAGCTGAAGTGTTGGGGAACGGTTTTTTCCTAAGAACCAAAGAAAACCTGGAACGTATGAAAGAATACTTCATTGATGAAAAATAGAATGACATTGAATTTGAGAAGATTCGAATAATTAAAGTTCAAGAAGAAGAAGAATTACATTTGTGGACTCAGGGGCACGGAACAGCCTTCGGTATGCGCAACAAAGATATGGTGGATTATATGATAGATTTTGAGAGGAAACTTAAACATCGTGATGCAGGATATGGGTGGCTGTACGAGCCATGCTGTAATCGAAAAAACGAGCTAAAAGTCATGGATGATGTCAGCAAAAAACTGTAAATAATACTAATAAAAGTATGTAAATCCTAAATCAATTGCTTATAATATTCTACAACTCAAAGGTTAAGCAATGAATGGCATACATTGCGTTGGTCGGAGGCAACATCGAAATTGTTGAATACGGTAGGAGAATATATTTCAAGGGATGCAACGCTACCCATAAACCTATCTCGGGGTAAATGCTGTATATGTGTGACAGAATGGTGAGATATAAATCAGAGTCTGATGAGAAAATATTCAGTCAATATTGGGATTCTGTTGTGGAAGGATGGGTTATAGCTTGAGTCCTCGATTGTTCGAAAGAAATGGGGTGATGGGGTCTTGTAAACTTTGCCAGAAAGAAATAAAATTGAATAAACATAAATCGACGGGTAACGTGTGAAGACATTTGAAACGATGTCATCGTGAAGAGTTTGAAAAAATTATTGGAAAGAAAAAAAGTCAGATCAACTGTGCAAGTCGTCAAAGGATGAAGAGTCAGGAGATATAGAAGAAAAAATGTGTCAGACCTAGTATGAGATGAAGTCGTCGCATTTGTATGATGATGGAAACAAATATGAATTACTTGTAACATACAATCCATCTAAGATTGAAAAATCTGACAATTCTGGTAACATATATGAGTCGATATTGATTGCGAAGTAGAAGTAATTAGGTGTCAAAACTGCAAAAGAGAGATCAAAATGTAGAGTCAAGTGGAGATATTTGTTATGCATTGTATAAAACAGTAACTGAATATCATACATATGATAGGTTAGGTTAGGTTTTTTGATGATTTACTAGATCAGAATTGGATGTGTGTGTATCAAACTGCGAAGGATTGATCAAAATGTAGAGATGAGTGGAGCTATGTATTATGCATCGTATAAAACATCGACTGAAAAACCGTTCATAAGTTAGTTTAGGTTAGAAAAGGATGATAACTTCTTTTAACAGAACATAACATGAAGCTGATGCGCATGAAATATCTTGTATCAACAGCAAGGGATGTTGTTCTATGGGATAGGTTAGGTTGGGACTGTATTAATGCATCCGGCAGTGTGTGGCAACCCTTTTGCACAAAATGTGTGTAAATGCCTACATGATAACCCATACATGTGCCAACGCAGTGAAGTTAACGATCCTGTATGTATAAATTGGACTCATATATGTACTCTACAGATAGCGATTCGCTTTCGGGGAAGAAAGATGCCACCCAGTTTGATGTGGAAATATTTTAACTGGAATGAAAAGACGGGGGTATGTGTTATTCGCAGTGCGGAGATAAAATTAAGCAAATCAGGCTCCACATTCGGGCTTTGGCAACATCTGAAAGAACAGCATTATCTTGAATATGCTAATCTTGAAAATGAACGAAGAAATATGACCTCAAAGGATGCTATGGGCGTATTGATAGAACATAATAATCCGGACTTGGGTTTCCAATCTAATGAGAAAGACAGTGCTCAAAATGGCGCGAGCGTAAAATAAAGTATGGTGCCACTAACACTCAAGCTAAGAATGCATGAAGATTGGGTGAATATGGCTAAATCGATATGGTGGGAGAAAGACCCGAGCCATAACCGAAATTGAAAATAATGCAAATAAGGGGAAACGTGGGATACTTTCAGTGAAATGGATATCAGTGACAGTGATATTGAAATGTGTGAATAGAAAAAATCTGCTAAAGTTGAAGGAAACCGAATTATCGAATGGGGTTATGAAAGGGTGACAAGTAAAAGAAGTGTAAAACTGCATAACAAAATCAAATGTATACCTGATTTTATTTCAAATATGTTGGTAATGAAGCATGACCATCATATTTGTGATAAAATCAAAATGTATATCTGATTTTATTTCAAATATGTTGGTAATGAAGCATGAGAAGAGAGAATGAGAAGAGAGAATGAATGGAAATGTGGATAATAGCAAGGAGAAAATCTGAAACGATTTGATGTCACAAACGTGTAATAGTGATTAAAAATACCGTCTATAAAAAGCTCGCTGAAGAGTATAAACAAAGTTTTGGATACAAGGGTAGGATTACAAGTATTGCATACACTTCTCCCAAAGGTCCTCGTTTATCTAAAATGTGTACTATGGGCGTTAGTCTCGAACACCAATAGATCAGAGAAAAAACCACACCCAGATGATAAATCCTACACCGATAAGACAAGTTGACAGCTTCAGGTGAGGAATAAATATACGTCATTGATAAAGAACCCACAGACTGTCACTGGTACCAAGGATCAAGGTAACACATGAGAGCGAGGTCGAAGACATTATTTTTGTTTCGCGAAGATGCTCACCTTAAATTTTCGAGGTGGAAATGTTATGTTTTCGAAAAATGATATCCCATGTATATACATGTATATATAATTTTGTCAAAATCTATTATCAATAACAATGATATATATAAAAAATCTTTGTTTGCAATATCCTAAATTTATTTCGATTGAACTAGCATTGAAATGCACTAAAACGCTTCTTGCCTTACGTTGAAAATGTGATAGATATTAAGCTAATTAAAGTTGTATACAGCACCCTCAGCAATCGTGGATAAATATATCTCATTAGGTGAAAGGTAGCCAAACCATAAATGGTCTAAGACCCCTACATTCAGTTAATCGTCTTCTAAATGTTTAAGTATACATTTGCAGGGATCAATAACGAAAATTCCATAAAGATGCCTAATGGACTTGCACCTCTTAAACATACAATCCTATGATTCTCGTGGAAAAAAAACATAACGTCAGGAACATATATAAAATAGCTAAATAAGGTTCTCTACTCTGCTATCATTCACATAAAAATTGTACTACATTATGGTATCCATCCTAATAAATCGGTCCATTTACACAAACAAGCAAAAAAAGACTGAGCTTCTTGCCTACGAGTCTCTCTAACTCCTCCTAAATATTGAAAAATGGTCGTACAATAAATATACAATACCCTAACAGCAAGACCAAATTTGTAACGAATCGTCTGTTCTATATCTATAATAACTACGTCAAATATTGTATCAGGATGAAAGAAGATATATAAATCACTATAAATGAACAAAATGTAACTAAATTATACCTGAAATAATGTTCTATATTGTAGACACAAACGTAATATATCCTAAATTGTATAAATAATCAACAGATTGCATTGAAGATGGAAATTCAACAGAGAACCTAGTGTGCATCCCCAATGAGTTCCGAAAACACGCTGCCAACCCACTCCTAAAAAATTGCTACGCCATCGGTCCCGAAACAGTCATCATGATCCTCAAGCAAAAAAAATATCCGAATGGTTCATCCACTTCAAGTTGGATTCTTCGTGCTTGAAACAAGCAAGAGCAAAAGTCTACAGCTTCTTCTATGACACATTGAAACCACGCTACGGTGACAACGTCTCGCTCATCTACTCGGACACTGACTCGTTGCTAATCCAGTTCAAAGGCGTGGCCAACATTGAAGCGGAAATGCGCCAAGCTCCCTTGGCTGAATACATGGAATTCTCCAACTATCTCAAAAATCACCCCTTGTTCGATGAATCCAAGAAAGGACAGCTAGGACTATTGAAAAGCAAAACAGCTGATGACTACCCGAGTGAAATCATCTGCTTACAACCCAAGTGTTACAGCATGATGCTTGAGTCCGACCCAACAAAATCGGCTGCTAAAGGTGTCAATTACCAGACACAAGCCAAAAATCAAACATGAACAATACAGAGATATACATAACCAGAAAACATACACATACATTGAAACAATGCACAACATTCGTGCGCAAGCATGCCAACTCCAAACTGTACGCACTATCAAAAACTGTTCCAGTAAATTTGAGAATAAGCGCTACTATCTCGACGCATGCACAACTCTCGCCTA
Source organism: Gammarus roeselii (assembly GCA_016164225.1). NCBI lineage: Eukaryota > Metazoa > Arthropoda > Malacostraca > Amphipoda > Gammaridae > Gammarus > Gammarus roeselii. The sequence continues at coordinate 6,048 of SDVV010014184.1, read as the reverse complement.
TGAGCATCCAGACAACTCTGAGATCATGAGAATAACGCTATTTTTTACTACGATACCATTCAAATCTAAAACAAATATCTCTAGACCTATTCCAGTCACGTATATTACTTCAGACATATCTTGCATCTGATTCACCAGCTAATGAGGTCACATGGGTACAGTATTGGGAGAAATAAGTAGAGCTATAGCCAGAAATAGGTCATTTTCGTATAAAATGATGGAAGCACGTCAACATGAACATGTTATAACCTGTAAATGTTCATAGCCTATATTCAACATCAAGCATCTCACCGCTAAAACATCCACCAAACAACCTCTGAAAATGAGTCAAATAAAGCACAACTAGCTAAGCTCTCCTAATAGATACCCCATATTTCTTGCATAACTACATCGAATATCCTAACAATTCAGGTATGAGCAGTAGAAACTTTTATTCAAATGAGGCATTCAATAACAAACATAGTACTATATTCACCTGCCGTGCGAAATATTCCAATACAATCATATATATCGTTGACAAGACCTAATAACCTACATCTGTATAATCCGTACATAAGCAATCGTAAATAAAAGCAATAAGATACCAAAAGGAATCTCAAAGATATCGTAAGGCAACTGAAATTCCCCGAGAGGATCATATATCTCGAGATAAGATCATTGTGTGAACACACATCAAGAGATAAAAATCGCTAATTGTCATTTGCGGTTTGGACACCGCCTGACTCCGGTCATCCCCTCCCCTCTTCCTCACCCGTCACGGGCAGACTCTATGTATCGTAAGTAACTCACTTGACCAGAATAGAAGAAAATAAACGTATAACTACAATGTCCGAGAAATACAGCGAGTAAGTCAGACACACTAACAAATAATATACATCCTAACAAATACATCGGCCGACTCATAAAGAACATGCGTTCCTGGTATCTCTATGTATCATCAGTAACTAGCTTGATCAATTTTTCTTAACATATAACTACAATGTCCGAGAAATACAGCGACTAAGTCGGGCACATTACCAAATAACATACATCCTAACCAATACATGCGATAAAAGATTCAAAGATCTAGTCATCCTATATCTAATTCCTTCACAAAAGCATACATGGAGTCACTAATTATCACCTATCTAATTCCTTCACAAATCATACATGGAGTCACAAATTATTGCCAATCTAATTCCTTCACAAAAGCATACATGGAGTCATTAATTATCACCTATCTAATTCCTTCACAAATCATACATGGAGTCACTAATTATCGCCAATCTAATTCTTTCACAAAATCATACATGGAGTAACTAATTATTGCCTATCTAATTCCTTCACAAAAAGCATATATGTATTCTCTAATTCCTTCACAAAAAGCATATATGGAGTCACTAATTATCGTCAATCTAATTCCTTCACAAAAGCATATTTGCAATCACTAATTATCGCCTATCTAATTCCTTCACAGGGCAATTCTCGCGGTACCTATTTATCGTCTATCTAATTCCTTCACAGGGCTCGCCTCGTTTTTCCAGGGCGATATTCCCGCCTCGTTTTTCCAGGGCTATGTACGCGCCTCGTTTTTCCTGGCCTATATACGCGCCTCGTTTTTCCAGGGCTGTATACGCGCCTATACCTACTACTATTGCTTCTCTCCTCTTTCTATGTCAGTTGCATGCGTTAAGTAGAGAGGGAGAGAGAGAGAAAGAGAGAGAGAGAGAGAGAGAGAGAGAGAGAGAGAGAGAGAGAGAGAGAGAGAGAGAGAGAGAGAGAGAGAGAGAGAGATATGTGTAATAGTTAATTCACAACATACAATCAAATGAAACACTTCTATGTTATTTAAATATTTGAAGGGCTCAGAGGTGCACTGGACTTGGTAGACTTGGAAACTTTCACCACTTCATTGTGCTAGGTTAGTGTTAAACTGTTAATTCTTTTTCAGAAAGCGCTCTGTAGAAAAATTGATTGAAAAATATCGTAAGAAATCTAATTTTCTCGACCAAGAAGAATTCAGTCAATTTGCCACACAGACGCGTTCAAGTTCAACAGCTGAATGCCGTCGCTGATCCAAGTAATTTAACGACCAGGTGAATGAGCAAAATTTATATATTGTGAGGAAGCCCAACTATTGTATACCAACAATCACCTGTTCTATGGACGTTGACCAGCTCGGAGAGTTGGCGCTGAGTAGTAATAGAACTAGAACGTGTTCACAGAAGCAGATGACGTGTACCAAGCCTTCTTCAGCGTGAGCTGTTCTGAAGGAAACATTTGCTACCAGGATTTACTTAATATTGTTTCTCATCTAAGGTTAGTGAATAAATCTACCTCTACATCCCACCAAACGATGGACATTGTTGAATCTGTTGTAAAATTCTACATTGTTTTATAAATGTAGACAAATAAAATCGTTGTTATAGACTGATGATTAAAAAAACTTATTACAATGAGCATGGCCAACAAAAATTAGTCTGAATCATGACAATTTGCTGTTAAAACGGACATTTAATAAGAAAAAAGATTGGAAAATGTCTAACATTACGTTGCATATTACATTTAGATTTGCCACTAAGTCATTTGTCTTTCAAATTAGCTTCAATATTAATTCTTCAATAATCCCATTCTTTTTTTCTCAAATTTACCGTTCAAATAAACTTATCCATGAATTGTGTCACCCGCTGATCCTTTGTGTCTCCCGCTGAATTTTTGTTTGTCCAACTTGGACTGACGTTAATAAATTGCTAACGTTGACCTTGCGGTATAGCTTTTTTGATAGCTCAGTAGCGGAACATGTTGATTGCTGCGTGACATCTACAATAAATAAAAAAAAACACTGCCTGTGGTAACTTGCATAAACTCGGCACTAAGAAGCAGAAATGCCTAGCTGCACAATAGAGAATTCTTTCAATAATATCACTCCAGTGCAAGCCTTACCATTGTAACCGAAGGTATTTATCCGAATGATCTCCACGGCCAGACTTGACAGGAACGTGATGGTCACTTCAGGAGGTTCACAGATACACTGATGAAACTCAACGTGAGAGGTCTTATAGCATCCCACCTGTGTACGCGTAGTGCACAAAATACTGCGAGGCTTTGAAAATACGGGATTAGGATCTTGGAAACCACGTTATCGACATCATCAGGATCCGGAGTGTAAACATTTCGTCTTGCCCTACCTGAATTTATCAGTGAGAAGCAAACAATCTGAGGCTCAACTTTTCCAGATGTTAAGTAATTAAATTGGGGCCTAATCCGCTTTGGGGTTAATCAGCTGTAACTGATACTTGAATGTGAACCAACGTGTTTGAAGGAGCCAAAAGTTTCAGTAGGAGTATCAGTAAGCCCTGGAAGGTGGGGCTGTAAGTGTTTGAATGCGTCTCGCCTACCCCACTTCGGATCTGATGATAGAGGAGGCGTGACTAATTACGAATTAAGACTCAAGGAAGATTATCTTCCTTCGAACACGTACGTTTACTTCCCAATATCAATTGAAGTTGGTTGATCACCGATTGCTTACATCTCATCAGAGATTGGTAATCGGTCTCAGATTGTTGGTTGATCACCGATTGCTTACATCTCATCAGAGATTGGTAATCGGTCTCAGATTGTTGGTTGATCACCGATTGCTTACGTCTCATCAGAGATTGGTAATCGGTCTCAGATTGTTGGTTGATCACCGATTGCTTATATCTCATCAGAGATTGGTAATCGGTCTCAGATTGTTGGTTGATCACCGATTGCTGACGTCACATCAGAGATTGGTAATCGGTCTCAGATTGTTGGTTGATCACCGATTGCTGACGTCACATCAGAGATTGGTAATCGGTCTCAGATTGTTGGTTGATCACCGATTGCTGACGTCACATCAGAGATTGGTAATCGGTCTCAGATTGTTGGTTGATCACCGATTGCTGACGTCACATCAGAGATTGGTAATCGGTCTCAGATTGTTGGTTGATCACCGATTGCTGACGTCACATCAGAGATTGGTAATCGGTCTCAGATTGTTGGTTGATCACCGATTGCTGACGTCACATCAGAGATTGGTAATCGGTCTCAGATTGTTGGTTGATCACCGATTGCTGACGTCACATCAGAGATTGGTAATCGTCCTCAGATTGTTAGTTGGTCACCAATTGCTGACGTCACATCAGAGTTTGTTAATCGGCCTCAGATTGTTAGTTGGTCACCAATTGCTAACGTCACATCAGAGATTGTTAATCGGCCTCAGATTGTTAGTTGGTCACCAATTGCTGACGTCACATCAGAGATTGTTAATCGGCCTCAGATTGTTGGTTGATCACCGATTGCTGACGTCACATCAGAGATTGTTAATCGGCCTCAGATTGTTTGTTGGTCACCAATTGCTGACGTCTCATCAGAGATTGGTAATCGGCCTCAGATTGTTGTTTGGTCACCGATTGGTTACGTCACATCAGAGATAGTTAATCGGCCTCAGATTGTTGGTTGGTCACCGATTGCTTACGCCACATAAGAGATTGTTAATCGGCCTCAGAGTGTTGGTTGGGTCACCGATTAGTTACGTCACATCAGAGATAGTTAATCGGCCTCAGATTTTCGGTTAGTCACCGATTGCTTACGTCACATCAGAGATAATTAATCGGTCTCAGATTAATGGTTAGTCATCGATTGCTGACGTCACATCAGAGATTGTTAATCGGCCTCAGATCCCTGGTTGGTCGCCGATTGCTGACGCCACACCAGAGATTGTTAATCGGCCTCAGATTGTTGGTTGGTCACCGATTGTTTACGTCACATCATAGATTGTTAATCGGCCTCAGAGTGTTGGTTGATCAACGATTAGTTATAACACTTCAGAGGTAGTTAATCGGCCTCTGATTGTTGGTTATCACCGATCGCTGACGTCACATCAGAGATTGTTAATCGGCCTCTGATTGTTGGTTATCACCGATCGCTGACGTCACATCAGAGATTGTTAATCGGTCTCAGATTGTTGGTTGGTCACCGCTCGCTGACGTCACATCAGAGATTGTTAATCGGCCTCAGATTGTTGGTTGGTCACCGATTGCTGACGTCACATCAGAGATTGTTAATCGGTCTCAGATTGTTGTTTGGTCACCGATTGCTGACGTCACATCAGAGATTGTTAATCGGCCTCAGATTGTTGGTTGGTCACCGATTGCTGACGTCACATCAGAGATTGTTAATCGGTCTCAGATTGTTGACTTCTCGGTAAAGATGCACTTTATCAAACAAAAAAAATTCTTTCCATTATCAGGCGGTAATGAATAGATGTGTGATTTCCAAGTCCCTTAATATTCCTTTTATCAAAATCTCCATCGGCTTTTGAACACAACACATCACACAAATAATATCTTCAAAGTACAGGACTGGTGCCAATTTTACCTGAATTAGGTATTTGATTGATTGAAAATCAGCAAGAAAAGCCGTAGACAAAGTTGCAAGGCTGCATCCTCCACACGCTCACACGCATAATAAATAGCAAATATGACCCCGAATAAAAATTGAACCAGGTAATGCAGTCATCATTGTTTGTGAATTTCAGGCAACACAAGGTAAGGACATTATTGAGAGTTTGATTGCTTGAAAAGTTTCTTTAATAAACGCCTTCAAATACTAAACCTTATTCAGTTGGACTCTCCCCTCCCCCCTCCACAAGCGAATATCCTACGCATTGGCATACGCAAACCAATCACAGTTAAGTAAAATGTTTACATTGATTATTCTCGCCTTCAAACAACTAGATCATTATCAGTTGAGAGACCTATTAGCCAACATATCTGTCCCTCTTTGGTCAACGTAAACACACTCAAGTCTCTGTCCCTCTTTGGTCAACGTAAACACACTCAAGTCTCTGTCCCTCTTTGGTCCACGTAAACACACTCAAGTCTCTGTCCCTCTTTGGTCCACGTAAACGCACTCAAGTCTCTGTCCCTCTTTGGTCCACGTAAACACCCTCAAGTCTCTGTCCCTCTTTGGTCCACGTAAAAGTCTCTGTCCCTCTTTGGTCCACGTAAACACACTCAAGTCTCTGTCCCTCTTTGGTCCACGTAA
>SDVV010014183.1:0-14877 GCA_016164225.1 Gammarus roeselii | reverse complement strand
GACGTGTACGTTAGGCTTGTGAGGCGGTATTGAACAGTTTGAGTGAAATGCACGTTAGGCTTGTGAGGCAGTATCGAACAGTTTGAGTGACGTGCACGTTAGGCTTGTGAGGCTGTGTTTATTATTTGAGTCCCATGCACGTTGTTGTTATTGCTCAACCCCAACTCCTCCGGCGATGGAGGAGCCATAGGATCACCAACATTGCTCTCATTATCTCGTATGGACTTGATACCCCCGAAAAATCTTTAAAAACATCGGCGCTGGTGTCGTCACTAAAAAGAAGTCAAAAAACGTACTCGATATCCAACCAACATCTCCCAAAGCAGTGCCCGACGAAACGACAAACCGGCCTCCGCCCGTGCCAAAACTAGATACACAACCAATACAAGAGCCCATCAAGAATCAATGAGTTCCTGACATCAATCCAATCCGAGTTAGAGGCAGAAGTCGCTGGGTGGTACAATCCGAGTAAACGCAAATTAAAGTTTTGCCTCCGACACAACGCCTCAAAGTAGAAGCAGTAGAAGTCAAGAAAATCAAGATAATGTGACTGTCGATACTCTCAAGTGTTGCTATGTAAACGCTAGAAGTCCCCGAAACAAAATAAAAGAATTTGGTATTCATACATTGAATGAAAATATCGGCAAAATAGCCATCACAGAATCGTGGATGAAATTGAGTACCGGAGATTATTTAGGTGAATTTATTCTCCTCGGTTATCCACTATTTCACAAGATAGACAAGACCGAGAGGGCGGAGGAGTGTTGTTCCTGGTGAAAAAAAAACACTGCAAATATTAGAAGTCACTATTTCAAGCAGCAGACACGACATAGTATCAATCCAAGTAGTCGGTAAACAAACATAATATAAAATCACCCTCGATTATCGACCACAACAGGCAAGGTTGCAGATGATATCGATTATTAATTACAACACCCTCGTCAGTGTCGTCACAACACAATTCAGTGTTGTGCCTGGAGACTTCAATATCCCTGACATTGATTGCGAAACAGACGAATGCACTGCCACCGGCGAACGTTTGACTGATTTTGCAGACGGTAAATTCATGACCCAAATGGTGAGGACACCTACAAGAGACAGCAATATCCTTGATCTTCCAATTAGTGTAAGCGACTCTCATGTCACGAACGTTGAAGTGGAAGAACCACTCGGAACTAGCGATCATAACTGTATCCGTTGTAAGATAGAGCTTGAGTTGAAAGTGTAAATTAACTACGATAATGTCCCTAACTTTAGACTAGACAATTTTGATGACTAAAGGGAGTCAATGGCGCATTTAACCCTCTGACGTGACATCAACCAATCAGTAACCAATTTTCTGACTTAACTTTAAAATATTGAACTGCAGCTTATCACTCGCAAAAAGAGGCGACCAGCAGTCAAGCAGTCAAAGTACTGGAAAGGAGAACTGCAGCAGCTTCAGTCGCAAAAAAGCGAAGCACGTGACAAAGCAGGAACACCCACATGGCAATGCAAAAAATGAATTTAGCAGAAGAGCTCTAAAGAAGGTCCTATAAATAAAAAAGAAAGATTATGAAAATGAAATTGCGGCGAATGTCAAAACTAATCATAAAACAAGTTTTCAGTTGTATTTTGAGCAAAAAAAGGAACTCTGTAATAGGTTCTCTTGAGAACGATAGTGGTGAGCTAGAAACCGATGACACTAACATGAGTATCTTACTAGACCAATATTCCGGATATTCCTAATCCCCACGAAATCGTAACGAAAAGACAACTGAAGCCCTCAGCACAGTAAACTTTTCCCGTGACGAAGGTATTAAATACATAAATAAATTGAAAGTACAAAATCTCAAGGTCAAAACAAAGTTTATTCCAGAATACTGAAAAAGAGACTAAGAACGAAATCGCCAAACAGTTCTCAAACATTTTCGCCCAATCTCTCACAAATGGAACTTGGTCCCTCTATGGAAAGAGGCCAACGTCAACTCCAATTGAAAAAAAAAGACAAAAAGTGCCACGGCAACTTATATTACCAATTAATTGGTCTCACCTCAGTTATTGGCAAATTGATAGAAAGTTTGATAACGGACAAGATTACAGAATTCTTGCCATCAAATAAATTGGTAAGCGACTCTCAGCATGATTTTAATTTGATTTGAGTCATTTCCACCACGAAGTCACAGTCGTTCCTGTCTAACGAACCTGCTACTTTTTATCGATATTATTGTACTTCACGATACAAATCTCCAATCGACATCATTTACTTTGACTTTCAAAAGGCCTCCGAATAAGTGCCCCACAAGGGCTTAGTTGGTGAAATGCACAGCATCAGTAGTCGAGGCGAGTTCAGTAACTGGACAAAATGCTAGCTTGTGAACAGACGGCAGCGATTTGTACTTGTCCTTTCCAAGCGGCGTGCCTCAAGGATCCGTGTTAGGTCCAGTAATCTTCTTAATATACAAGAACGATAGCGATAGAAACGTGCTTTCGAACAATAGCAAATTTGCAGACTATACTTAAATAGGAGGAAGAGTGCAACTTCAACTTCAAAGTCAGCAGATCAAATTAGATTTGAACCATATTGTTGATTGATCAGGAAAGTGGCAAAGGAAATTTAATGCAAACAAATGTTTAGTTATGCCATAGGTTCTCATTACCTCAAGCACGAATATTAAATGTCCGAAACGACTGATTCCTGTCTCCGAAGAGAGAGATTTAGGTGTCATCATTAGTAACGACTTGAAAACAGCAAGCAATGTAACGATGCTGACAAAAAAGGCAACAAAATGCAAGGTATGATATCCCGCACTCTCTCGAACAAAAAAAAACAGAGTAATTTTCAAGTTATAAAATGCACCTGTTAGATCGCATCTTGTGTACTTTGTTCAATACTGGTCACCATATCTTAGAGAAGACGTTATTAAATTAGAGAGGGTTCAACATAGATCAACCAAATTTGTCCATTCGCAGCGCAATAAATCGTACGAAGACAGACTACGTGAATTCAAATTTTACTCACTAGAGAAGCGTCGAGTCAGAGGACATATGATCGCGATGTGGAAAATTATGAAGGGTAAGAAAAAGGTCGGCCCAGTGAGCGTTTTCACTCGAGATACGAGCGGATTGACTAGAAATAATGGATACAAAATCATTTTGAATCGTTTCTCCTCCGACATCACGCGCAATTTCTATACGAATAGAGAAGTCAAAAAATTAAACAAACTTTCCAACGGAGGTTGAAAACACCAATACAATCGAAACGTTTAGGTCACGACTCGATAAATTCTCCATGCATCCCATGGAGAATTTATTGCTTAACCGTTCCCTTTCTTGATGTTTTAAAAACTGAAATAACACATGAAGCGCTCTTAGATGTTCTACTTCAGAACTAATCCTCTTGCTATCAAAAGGCAGTCTAGTTTTGGTCAAAAGCCCTGTTGTTGTCTTCTTACACGTGTAAACGGCCGCTGCAAAGCCCGAGGTCCGGTAACCCACCGACGGGTGCGTGTTGGGATGCCCTCAGCAGGTTCAAGGCCTTATTATAGGCCTGCACCCCTGAAGAAGCTCTAGCTATCTTGCGGGAGCTCTCACAGATCACGCACTAACGTGATGGCGTGGTGGAGCCTGCCGGGTGCGGTGGTTGGGCACGACGTCATGACGTGCTCGACCGTATCGGGCAAACCCCGGCATTGCTAACAGGGATCGGAAGGGACATTCCCCAGTCTATGCTATGTATAGAGGGCTGTATGGTGCCCGCATCTCGCGACAGGTGGACCTCATACCCTCTGGGCAACCATAATTCCTCCACGTCCACCTTAGGTGGCTGACGTGGGTGACATTGCAAAACCGTGCTGACTCTGTGTTTATCCGATGCAAGAGCTGTGAACTGAGTATCTGTGTCATGGATGTGTTATCTGTAGGACCAGGAATGGTCGCGTAAAGAGAACCTAAGTGTGTCGCCGGTGTGTTATGCAGGTGTCGGTTGGTCGGACGAGGGCTCAGTAGGTTGTGGCAGGCATGTGTCGGGTCTGAAATCTTGTTGAAAAATTGGGTCCTTTTCATATGCCGTCCGAGCTTGTAGGAGCCTACAAGCGCCGGGCGGGCCGTCGCGATGTTGCCTGATAGCAGTGGCGGCGTTGGAGTATCGGTCGACTCGAACGAAGTCAACGTCGTCCGGGCTCGGACAGCAATCCGCGAAAGACCCTTAACACCCCCCCTCCCTGTTCACGTCGTCGTCGATAGCGTCGGCATGGACGCGACCTGTGCCCAGCTCGGGTCCAAGACATGCACGTTGGGCTTGTGATGCGGCATTCAAAAAGAACTAACGAAGTCGCGTAAACAACAATCATGCTATAAAGATTGTACATCAACCTTTATGGCACTTTATTTTAATGGTTTAGAAATTTAGGCCGCAACCGAGTGAAAATATTCATTACCAATCGAGTTGGCAAATTTCATGGAGTAAATAGTTTTAATATCCTCAAAAATGATCCCTTGCCTTTTTTTTTGTTCTTGTGAAGCACTACCCCTTCCCACCGAGACGGTGGCTTGTTGCTCTAGATCTGGTGGAAGCAATTGTATTCTTCATTAAATGAAGTTTCAACCTTGCAGCCCATGTGCTCTGCCACCAGTTTGATTGCACGCGGAGAGCTGTCGTGCCCTGATAGCGGTGCTAGTGATGGGGGCCGTGGTGCACGCTGAAGGGACAGGTCTTACTCTTACGTGGTCGGCATGTTGTTGAGACTACCCAATTCGGTGTTCTAATGATCCTCTCTTACGTGGTCCACATGCTGTTGAGACTACCCAATGCGTTGCGATAACGAGCATCTCTTACGTGGTCCACATGACGCTGCGACTATCCAGTGGGTTGAACTATTGATCGGTGCGTTCAATAGTTATGCGGAGTGGATCCGGTACCACAGTCATCATGCTCTCAAACATTGACAATTCTTTGTGTATTGGTCAATTTGACCAGCTGAAAATATGAATAATTTCTTTCACTACATAATGAAGAAGCAGTTCTATATAAATATCAATAATTTAGATACAGGAAAATCCCAGTAGCGGCTGAACAGGGCAAAAGTCAAGTCAAGCGTCTCATATGCGTGCTGTTCATTGCCGATGCAGTAACTATCAAAAACATAAGCTGTCTGTTTAAGGGCATTCATTTCTAAACTAACACAATGAAGTCTTTGCGCACCGGATTCAGTGTTGCCATCGTAAAGTATTCCATTGTCATTTGCCGATCTTATTGCCAGTGTCTTACACCTCCACAACAGGCCCACTCGCGGGGTCGTTCCCGTTATTAAATACTCCCTAAGAGCAAAGCGTCAGCATTTGAAATAGCACAATGGGCATGTTTTCATTGAGTTAATGATTGACATATGCATTGATTTTCTCCATGGTAATAGGACGAAAAATTGAAGACATGAATTTACAAAATCTTATACTTTTTGAACACTCCATGATGGTAACACCTCATCCTCGACGAGGGTGAGGGGGCTTTACAGGGCTCCTCACAGCACGCACTACTCGACCTTGAACACTCCATGAGGGTAACACTTAATCCTCGACACACAAGGTGAGGGGGCTTTACAGGGCTCCTCACAGCCCTCACTACTCGACCTTGTTTCCAAAGTCTGCCACACGAGCCATGTATGCACCACCTCGCTCCTCCGCAGCATTCGCCCTTAATCTCCAGTAGCGAAGATCCTTCCTGATTAATTGATTGCACAACAAGGGCGCCATATTTGCAGGTCCTGCTTCTTATTGCCTTCATTTTAGAGGCGAAATGAGCTCAACTTTGACCTCGCTAGTAGAAACTCCGCCTTTGTGCCGTGTTTTTATTAAAAGGAATTATTGGCAGAAAGGAGTGTGTTTCTATGACATTGTTAGACGATAACAAATTCCGCGTTGTTTTCGTCGTGACAGTCTTAAGATGCAATCAAGTTAATGTTGTTAATGACCTATTATGTAGAGATAATATCTGACATGTTTTTCGTGTCGGTCTAGAAAATTGGCACTGGAACAATGAGTTGTTCTGAAGAGGAGACGAAACAGGATATATTCGAGGTAAGTAACCTTCGCTAATTTATTTATTTATAAAAATATTCAGAAACATACTTTGCAGCGTTCATCGTTGATATGTTTGCTGATCTAAAAAAATAATTTTTATAAAATAAATGTTCCACGTGATGGCGACAAGCTTATCTGTCGCCAGCTGATTTTATTGATCTTTTGGGAGTTGACACCGTACACCCGCCAAGTTATATGGGCCGAGGGAGATGTTTCACAGTTGCAGAGAATGGGTAAAAAGATATAGTCAGGGATGTGAAGTTATACATCGTACAACTTCACGTCCAAAAAAATACGCGTTCAAAATAAGGCACGTACAGAATAATGCACCGATCGATTTGATTTGGGCCTCATTTCCACCGGAGCCTCAACGTGATGCACCGATCGAGTTCTTGTATCATTATATTCAAAACACTTCACAGCCGGATTCGTCAGTTAATGAAATGGAGAAAAGCAATAATGGTCACCTACATCAGATTGAAGGCAACTTTGATGACCTCTCTGTGTTGACTAGTTTTGTTTACATGATATGAATGAAGTTTTCTGCGTATGTAGAGAAAATAAGCATGTCAGCATATGTAAGGGATTTTGTCACACAATTGCACGACTCAGGGGATCCTTGTAGGCATATATGAGCTTATGTGATAAGCATGTAAGCAATGTAAAGGATTTTGTCACGCGATTGCCAAACTCTGGGGATCACTAAGTGTAAGCTTATGTGCAAAGCAAGTGAGCTTTTGAAGGGATTTTGCCACGCGATTGCCAGAATCAAGGGATCTCTGGTTCGATTTGATTTGAGCCTCATTTCCAAGGAAGCCTAAACGTGAGTCAAAATAGGCTACCTCGTAGGGCGCGACCGTCATTGATTCAGGTAAGTTCGCACGGCCTCGCGTAGGAAAAGATTAGTCTTGTCAAGGTGAAATCAAGTACATATTTTAATTGTGGCATATTTGCGTACTAGCGCAAACAAGAAAGTAAAGGGTTGACGCGTATCTACGTAAATGTATTGTTATCTCTGTGCGTAATGGGATGGAGAGAACACCATACTTGCACAGGTGTGTGGAGTTTAGACATTTTCGTATAGTCCAGGGTGTTTTCCGAAAGCGGTAAGCTTTTTCCGGTAAGTTGGGTCCGTGAGTAGGCTCTGTAGGTTGCACGACTGATTTAAGAAAGCTCGTCAGGCTTCTGCGAGTGCGTCGCAATCCATCAGTAAGTGTTTTACGCTGATGGCCACTTGGTGGCAACAGGGACAAGGTGGCGCGTTTGGTCCCATGTCGACATCCATCAGGGGGTTGTGAGTTATCAACGTGTGTCCCGTGCACAAGCGGTTGATGAACACTTGGTCTTTTCTGTTGGTGAACTTGGTTTCCCATTCTCCAAATGAGGTGTTTGACTGAAAGCATTTTTTGTCCACTCTGTTGCCACATTTCATCCCGTCGGGATGTTATATGGGAGTTGATGGTAAGGAACCAGCCCTGGTAATGTATTGCGAAAAATTGTTCTTGGTGAGAAGCTGCCAGCCTAGCAAGCGAGTCCGCAAGTTCGTTTCCCCTTATTCCTGCGTGTCCGGGTATTCAGCAGAATTCAACTGCGTGACCAGTCTCGGACATCACCAAGAGATCGTGCTGCATTTTAAGTAGAACGTGATGTTCGTAGTGCAGTGTTTTAAGATGGGTGAGGACACTCAGACTGTCTGAGAATACGACGTATTTGGTGAAGTGGTCTGTTTTTGCAATAGAGATGGCTAGTTCGAGTGCGTGGAGCTTCGCAGAGAGCACGGAGGTCTCTTGTGGGATGTATCCGCACCACAGCGACGGCTCCCACACCGTCCGCAGTTTTGAAGCCGTCAGTGTATATATGACTGTGTTCTCAATATTCTTCCTCAAGTAGTCTGAGGAATTCCTGTCGGTACACGTTGGTTGGAGTAGTTGCTTTAGGGTACACTTGCAGGTCTAGGTTGACCGGTGGTGGGTTGATCATCCATTTTGGTGTGTTAATTAGAAGGATTCGGTAGGAAATTGAAGGCGTAGGGAAAACGGTGGGCATACATACGTTTTAGCCGCGAAAATGCGCTTAACGGATATGTTGGTGATGTGGCTGATTGTCGTGTTGTTGATTAGACTTCTAGACTTAAAATAGTATTGTAGCGAAAGTTTGTCTCGCCGGAGCGGAAGTTGAAGTTCGTTAGCGAGCACGTTATGGGATTCGATTGGGGTGGAGCGGAAATCGCCGGTTGTGATCGCATAGCATTGTTTGCGATACCCAAGAGTAGTTTTGGCTGCTGAACCGTTGACAACGGCTACGCAGTCCATGCGCGATTGTATTTTTGCTCTGAACAACGTCATTCCGGTGCCCTCATCGGCATCGAACTTCAGGGATGTTCCCGATTGGATAAGTCCCGTCGACCTTTTGCAGCGAGTCGCCAGGGCTGCAATGTGGGGTCGCCAAGTGAGTTTAGGGTCCGGTCCCGCCCAAGACCCAGGAATTTTATCGTTTCTTCGTATACTAGAGAGGTGTTGTGCAGCGTTAGGGCTGGCTTCAGGTGTAAACCGGTTACTAGGCTTGGGTGCATGCTTTTAGTTTTAGAGGGCGAGAAACGGAATCCGTTTAGAGAAGCCCAGTTCCTGACTCGGTTTAGGCACTTCTGGAATTCATGTTGAATTGTGATGAGGCTAGAGAGTCAAGCTTATTTGTAGGTCGTCCACGTGTAGTGACGAGAGAAGTCTTCTGTCTCGCGGAAGAATGTCTGCTCACTGATCGATTTTGAGGTTGAAAAGTGACACTGAGGACGCTTCCCTGGGGGACGCCCATTTCTTGTGGATATGACGGAGACGAGTGTCGCCGACCTTGACCCTAGAGATGCGGTTTTGTGAACATTTGTGGATGAAACGTGGTAGGCGACCTCTCAAACCTTTACGGTGGGGATCCTTCATGATCCCGTGTTTCCACGTAGGGTTGTATGCTTTTTCAACGTCGAAAAATATGAAAAACAACAGGTTCTCTTTGGACGAAGGCCTGTCTAATGTCTGATTCTAGTCGTACGAGGTGGTCCGTTGTGGAAAGGGGCTTACGGCCACCGCACTAGATGTTGTTAAGGCCTGCATGCATTTCAAGGTAGTCGACTAGGCGTGAGTTTATCATTTTTCCATAGTCTTACATTGGACGCTGGTTATGGCAATGAAACGATCGTTATGCGGTTCGTTGTAACATTTTCCGGGTTTGGGTATCGGGATAATTACGGATTCCCGCCTTTGATTGGGAAAGAATGAGTTTGAATACAACGTATAGAACACATTTAGTAGCTGCTGGAGAGCATTTTCAGGAAGGTGTTTGATCATATTGATGTATACTCGGTCCGGCCCAGGTGAGGTTTCACGAGTGTGGTCGATAGCATACTGTAGTTCATTGAGGGAGAAAGGTATGTTGTTGAATTCTTCATTTGCGGAGGTGTAGTTAATATGCTCACTTTCTCTTCGGATCTTTCCCGTTGGAAAGAAGTCGTATAATTTGTTGATTGCGATATTTGGCTGAAAGTCTCAGCTAGTTTATCCGCGATGTCCGCGTATGAAGAATAGACTGTCTCCGTCCGACAAGATGTGGACAAGTCACTCGAGGCGACCTTTGATAGGTCTGATTTTTCCCCACACTTGGGAAAGGGGGGTGTTTCAATGGATTGTATTAACTAATTGGGTCCATCTTTCTCGCTTCTTCTCCACGCGAAATTTTCGGAACACGGCAGTCTCCCTTTTCCAGGCTACTCGGTTTCTGGGGGAACGTGCGCGGCGGAAGGCCCAGTACATCCTTTCACGCTGGTCCATTGCTTCTTGTACCTCCGGGCAACACCAAAGTTTTGGGGAAAAGGTTGAGGGTAAATATTGGGAAATGCATGAGACAGCTGCATTTAAGCATTTCTCGTATAGATGTATGACGAGGTCGTGCTTTGAAATATCTTCGGGAAGGCCCTCTATATCGTCCCATGCGGCATGAGTTAAGTATTCCTCCCAGCTAGCTTTCCGGTAGTTGAATCGAAGTTTCTGTACGTCGGGATTGTTTAGTCGGTTGGTAAGGAACGATATGATCACTGTCATGTGTTGAAAGCAGGACTCCCCAAACAAGTTGGGGTGCTAAAGTGGGGGAACAGATTGATAAATCGATAGCGGTTTTACTTTCGAGAGTTGTCTGTCGTTGAGAAGAACCAGGTTGTGATTGTCTATGGTGTTGGCCATTATCATTCCCCTGGGGTCTGTTCTTACGCATCCCCACACTTCGTGGTAGCTGTTGAAGTCTCCAAGGAGGAGTACGGGATGATGCAGTTGATTAAGCAGATCAGTTATCAGTGCCTCCGAGAGATCGTGGTTTCGTGACAAGAAGATAGATACCTTTATAATTGGTCTTGAGATACATATCTTCACTGCGACAGCTTGGATTTCTGTTCTTAGAGGGAAGAGGTGATAAGGTATGCTTTGACGAATCATAAGTGCCACTTCGCCGTGGGCAGTCACCTTATTGTCACCTTCGCCACGATGTTTGACAAATTGAGGGATTGTGAAGGTGGCGGTGTCACGGAGCTTGATCTCCTGGAGGCCTACCACCAAAGGTTCATGGGTGGAGATTAGCGATAATAATTCATCTTTCTTGCTTCTAAGTCCAAGGAAATTCCACTGAAGTATTGTACTGTTGTTCATTTCGGATCTGTTTCACGCTCAGATCTTAATGGCCTGGAGCGGTCGCGTGGTTTTTAGGAACTTTCGTGGTGTTCGTGTCTATGAGGCTCAGGTGTTCTAGATCGAGAGCGTTCGCATGAGCGTCCGCTTTCTGTAGAACTTCATCTCATAGACTCACTGCGTTCTCGGCTGTGAGTGCTCTTGTAGGAGGAGGAAGACGACGGAGTACGATCTTCGTCTTTGCTTCGTGAGCGAGCGCGTTTCTCTTCTATGGAAGGTCTTTTAAGCATTAGGATTGGCTGAGTAGTAGTCATTGGGATATTTGAGTCGAGTGTGGTGCATGGTCGATCAGTGGTTTCGGGTATCAGTTCTTCGATGTAGATCTTCAACGCGTCCTCGCGCAGGCGATGGTCGTTCTCATTTGTGAGATGTTCTGGTATTGTGCATGTTAGCTGATGGTTGTATACCTCACTCCGGTTTTCCCTGGGTGTGGTCGCAGTTAAGACGGTCAGTAGTCGTTCAACGCACTGATCAAAGCGAGCCGCGGTTCGTGGGCTGTTGCTAATCTTTTGCTTCGTGGCGAGAGGGCGTCGTGTACCCCGCGGTCGTCGTCGGAGGAATCTTCGCTCCTTTGCCTATTGGTTTACGTGTTAGTGGACCTCTCTTCGTGGTCCTCCGGGGCAGCATTCATCGCAGTGCTCTCCTGGACACTGGTGGATTCATTGTTTGGGGAGCCCATCTCTATTACGAGGGCGGTCGCTGGGCTGGTTGTGGTAATGTTAGTGCTGGATAGGGGTGTTGGGGTCATGGTAATGGGTTGTGTTGACGGTACATAAGTGTCGACTGAAGGGGTAATCTTAGTTGTAGATTTAACTGATTTGGCTTAATTTAAATTACGTCAGTTTGGGTTTCCATCGTAAAAAATTTGGATGGCTTGTTTTTGTGACTCTGCGGTCGTTTTGTATGAATGTCATTACTTTTTGGTCCATGTAATTTGGGCAGTCGCGGTCGCCTGCCTCATGGAGGCATCGGCAGTGGTAGCATTCAGGTTGGCGGGCTGTGCAGTCTTTTCGGTCATGCTCACCGGCGCACCTCTTACAGCTTTGGGATATGTGTGGCTGGCAGTATCTGATGACGTGGCCGTATTCCAGGCATTTTTTGCACATTGCAGGCCATATCGCAGCTGGGTAAGTTTTTGTTTTCCCTTGTTCGCCCGGGATTACTATGAATTCTGGTGTGTCGCGTCGTGGGTAAGTGATTTGATATGCGGTGGTGTGGGTATTCCGTTGTTTGATCCATTCCGCTAGAGTGACTCCATAATATCTACCTGAACCTGCTGCAAAAGAGCTTATTAGTTTTAGGAGTGTAGTTGGAATTGTACATAATTAGTCTTGTAACGTTGAAGAACGGATGTATTTCGACAGTTACTTTGTGTTTGTCTATTTTGTTAACCCTTTGTATAGCGTTGCTTTGCTCGATATTTACGACGTGGGACAGATACTTCTTTCCCTGTCGGTTTATGTTTATCGGTCTGCCTCCCAGTTGTTTGGAGAGCGAGTGTCATAACACTCCGTTTTTACGCTTATAATACGTAGCCAAAGTGTGAGTTTCTTACGATGCGAGCGGCTGGATTTGGGCTAGCCTTCCCCGATTTTTGCTTCCTTCAGCAAACAGATGTGTGCTCTCGGATTTGTTTACTCGTCGAAGACCCGTCGTATAATGGGAAGCCATTTGTGCCTGTCAGAGCTAGCCTCCACCGATTTTTGCTTCCTTCAGTAAACAGATGTGTGCCCTCGGATTTGGTTCCTCGTCAAAGAACCGTCGTATAATGGGAGGTCATTTGTGCCTGTCTGTTGAAAGGAGATTAGCTGTTCTTGTGATCGATATAGGGGTAGCAGCAGCTGGCTATGTATTTATTCTCTATTGCATTCATAGCCCTGTATGTATTACGAAAATGGAGGAGGAGTCAGGTTTCGGTAAGCCAATAAGAGATTTGGAACCGAGGGGACACGCCCCTCAGAGGTTGACGAACGGTGGGGCTACTCCCTGATTGGACAATTCCCTTCAACACTTTTTACTGTAGCGGCTATCGCTTCGTGGAAGCGAGTCGGAAAATCAGGGGCACCTCTCAATAGACGGACAGTGTAGAGCTGGGCACTGCAAGGCTACACAATATCAATTGTACACCTTGACTTGTAGCTGCTCTTATTATAGTATCACAATCCTTATTCACGCTTTGAGAAGTACCCTGTTCACTTGTTATTGTTACATTATTAAAAATAATATCATAGAAGCATCTTGTCTTCATTACAACCTTGCTCCAACTTTAACGTATTTTAACAACCTTTAGGTCAAGTTCTTAACATGAGTTGATCATGGTGAATGGGTTCAATGAGGGAGCAACTGCTTTTGCACCGCTATCAACAAGCGTAATGATGAAGTGGGTACGAAATGGTGATCTTCTCTCCTGGGTGGGAGGGTCAGCCTGGGGGGAGCGAATCGCGGCCGCAGCCTCTAGTCGCCCGACTTTGTGCTCAGTTTGGTATTGCAGGATCTCCCTCTCAATTTTGTATTGGGGGCTGTCACCGTGTCCCGTAGGGTGGCCGTTTACTTTGCAGTAAAAGCACTGTGATTCTTCGGATGGCCACGATAAGGGATCGTCCCGTTTATCGTGGTCGTCTTGGGAGCAGTGTGAGCATCTTTGCTTACCGTGACAATCTCTGCTCGTGTGTCCGTATTTCTGGCATTTATAGCATCGCATCGGACGTCTTTTGAAGGGTGTAACCTTGGTTTTGGCGTCAAAGAAAGGTATGTCTATGTAGTTAGGTGGGATGGGGCAATTGAATTCAAGCAGAAGGGCAGTGGTGGCGTTTCTTCTTTGTTCGATTTTTGGTGCGATTTTAGCTTTAACTACACATTTTTCGTATTGGACGAGTCCGGTGATGAATTCGTCGGCTTCATCGATCGGGAGACCCTTGATGTAAATCAGACCTGAACTCATGGAAAAAGTTGGGTGTGGTATGATTTTGCAAGGCTTTAAGCAAATTCTGTTTTTGGAGAGTATAGTGTCACTTTGAAGTTTTGTATCTACTTTAATTGTGAAGCTATCGTCAAAGCTGAAGGTGATGTTGAGAATTGGACGGCCAGTCATGGCGCCCAGTTCTTCTCGTAGTTTACATGGAAAAATATCCGGTCTGTCATCGACATTGAATGTCATTTTCAAATGTTCAGAGGGGGGGGGTTAGGGCCGTAGTTGAATAGGGTGTGGCCATCAAATCGAGTGTATTGTCTCCTCTTTACGTTTCTTGGTGTTCGGGCATTATGAGTTTCGGCTGGGAGGAGAGCGATGTCATCAGAGAGGTTAGAGGCGGAAGCATGCGAACAGGTTACGGGTTCCCTGGCTTCTATCATCTTCAGCAGCTAATCCAATCGGGTATTCATAGTTGCAAAAAGGTTCTCGAGTTTAGTGAGGCGTTCACCGATTCCATTGGAGGACGCTGAGCAATCCTCAGCGCAAAAAAAAGAAGCTTCTATACCCTGGAAACGTGGAAAACTTTGGAGCTCAGAGGCGAAGAACAGTGTGCGATGTCAATTTCTCGGTTTATTGTCCGTCATTGGTTACGATACTGCCTCTGCGCAAAGCTTCTCTGAGTGTAAGCATATGTGATAAGCATGTAAACTTTTGAAGGGATTTTGCAACGCGATTGCGACTCCCTGGGGATCTCTAAGTGTAAGCTTATGTAATGTAATAGGCATGTAAGCTTTTGAAGGGATTTTGCCACGCGATTGCATGACTCTGGGGGTGCCTCTTTCTGTCAACAGTTTGAATTTGGTTCATTGTCAAGGATGCTACTGCAAAACGATAAATAAGCCATTAACAATAGCTTCGATGATGTGCAATATGAGTTGACGGGAGGATCTGTAGTACAAAAGCACAGGATTCATCAGCTATTTAATGCAAGCTCAGGTCTTGTCAGCGCCCGTCGCCATGATAGCCCCTGCCCGCGTCACCGATGCGTCTTCTCACGCAAGCTCAGGTCTCGTCAGCGCCCGTCGCCATGATAGCCCCTGCCCGCGTCACCGATGCGTCTTCTCACGCAAGCTCAGGTCTCGTCAGCGCCCGTCGCCATGATAGCCCCTGCCCGCGTCACCGATG
>SDVV010014182.1:0-14878 GCA_016164225.1 Gammarus roeselii | reverse complement strand
TATATATACGTGTGTGTGTGTGTGCATACAAATTGAGAAATGTCAATTCTATATCAGTAATTTAAATTATAATCTTGATAAGAGGTTTCGTGCAGGTTCGGTTACCGAAACAATGAAAAGGCATCGAAGCGGTCGTGCTTGGAACAGGTTTTGAACGTGAGCGTCCTGAACGCGTTAGAAGCAAGGCTATATTAAGAGCTGCCATCGGCTCAGGCAGGCAGTAAGTTGCAAGCAGTTGGTGTGTTCGGTTGCGCAAGCACCTCGTAAGTGACCTAGGCTGAACATAGACACATATTCGTTATTATCAACAGTTTTAAATCTAAAAGTAAGACACTTGAAATTTCATCATACTATGCGTACGATGATTGAAACAAAACGTTTGACTGGAAGGGATTAAAGTGTTCCAATGTCAGCACTTTTTTCTCCATATCATATAAATAAACATAATGATTTTATAAAAAAATCGATTGCATTTTAACTGTTTGTAATTATAATATCAAAGAAAACCGTTCCAATTTGCTGTGTATTTGTACTTTGAAATAGTGCCGTATGATCAGCAACTTCCAACTCTGCCCATTTCTCCCAGTAACTCCAACCATCCGCTCAATCATTCCAAGTGCTCACATTCACCTCTGTGACCACTCTATTCTAGAAGACATTGAGCAGCTAGGAGGACATGACGCAACCTTTTTTTAGTCCAAATTCCACTAGAAACCAATCACAAGCTTCGCTTTTTACTCAGTCAAATGCTCAGATGCCAACACAATAAAATTGGACTGCCTTCAACAGATCCCGCCTACTCTGTACAACCGCGACACCCTCATCAACGCCTTCCTGTCGACATCATATGATTGGATTCTTTTTCTGCTGGAATTTGTAGAAACTTTAGACCCTTTGGAAGTGGCAAATCAAACTTACTGTTCCTATTCCAATTCTGTATTGCTACTTGGGCTTATGATTTCATACACTACAATTCATTTATCTATTAATGAATTGTTTTATTTCAGAACGAAGACGTGACTTGACTGTTGGGTCAAGAACTGCCAAGCTTTGCAAAGCAAATCTATTGACTGAAAAACTTGTTGTTGCAATCACAGACGTCGAATTCAGCATGGGGCTACTGACGGCTCTTGACAGGCTGTTTGGAAAAGCCTACGATGCGGTGGAATCGGCGATAGAAAAGATTGATATAAAGGTTTCCAAACTCCCAAAACATTTGAAGAAGTTACGAAGGAGAGCAGCTACTAGAATTGAAGTCGTGAGCAGAGATGTCGTGGGCGAAAGATCCCGATGTTTTCCTGAAACTGGTACACGCCCAAAATGTCAAGGCATCTTAGAAACGGAAAGCGAATTCAGAGATAACGAGGGAAAGTTATCACAGCCTGATGCAAGCATAACCACTGCAGGTATACAACCTTCACCAGATCGCAAACTTGATTTAGCAAGCCGCACTCTCAAGGAACATCTTTATGAATCTGAGTCAAGACATGTTGAAGAAAGCAAATCTTCACATTTTAATCTCTCAACGCCAACCTGTCGTGACAGGGAAAAACGACATTCTTCTCGTTGTAGGGTAAATGTCTTTTCTTATCCGAATGTCCGAACTGAAACCTCTTCAGCTTCAACGTCTTTATGCCCAACGGAAAAATGGGGTTTATCTCCAATCATTAGCACCGTGGCGTTGGCAACCTATCAAACTGAGGCATGTGCTGCCGCTGATCAAACTGAGGCATGTGCTGCCGCTGATCAAACTGAGGCATGTGCTGCCGCTGATCAAACTGAGGCATGTGCTGCCGCTGATCAAACTGAGGCATGTGCTGCCGCTGATCAAACTAAAACTTGCATTGCTGCATCACCTCGGTTGGAATCGCACGTCCCGCTTATATATTCAACTGAATATGCAGTTCCAGGTGATGCGCCGTACTCTAATAGTCTTCACTCTAACAGACTTCACTGTAATAGCCTTCACTCTAATAGTCTTCACTCTAATAGTCTTCGAAAGAAAATTTCGCATTTTTCACAATCCCTAATAGAACCAATTTCTGAATCAAGTATGTCGAATCATAAACAATGTTGCTCAGTGGTCGGAAAGGATTATGAAACACATATGAGTAGAACAAAACGAAGCATCAGTCGAGACAACAATGCGTCTCATCGTGAGGAGGAAGAATCTTACCACAAGTGCCGTGTTGCTGCTGCTCGTGGCGAGTGGGAACCCCATGGATCGTCACATACTCGTTCGACTGAAGCAAAGTTTCCGGTTTCTGAAGGAAACAATGACAATTGTGCTCTTACCGATGATACCGATTGTAGAGCTTGGGATGAACTTAATTGGGATTGGCGAGATGAGAAAGAATGTTACACTGGTAGTGAAGAATATATGATCGGAGAGTCGGTTGAAATTGACGCTTTGCCCGATGAGGAAGAATGTTACACTGGTAGTGAAGATGTTATAAAAAAAATGCTACATGAGATTCCTAAAGTTGAACTATTAGTTTCTAATTCTATTCTAACTGAAGTTAATTTCCAAATGGGGGACTGCGAAAGAGATCCAACTCACAACAATGTCAAAACAGAACAGTCAGCCAATGGAACCACTCGCAATTCTTTGGATGGCGATGGCAGTTTTAACACTCACCGTAGAACAGGACAGAAATCAGTGAGTCGCGCGTCGCCAAATAAGAAAAAAATCGCCAAGTCGAAAACCGACCAAGAATCTACAAGAAAAATCAAATCGCAAGAGAAACAGCGCAAATTTGGAAGTTTTGAGGTAGGAAGCTGGTGTCTTTGGGTCGTGCGTAAGAAGTCACATGCGTGTGTATTGGTGTATGGCTGCAAACACCAACAAGAACAGGTTTGGCGTAACGGCTTTGCATACCCTGATGAGAACGATCAATCTTACTGGTATCACGGGACTAGCATTGGATCTGCTTTGAACATAATCAAAAATGGTATCAAATTGGAACTAGGACACGTTCAACAGGATTTCTCACACAGCGATGGTTTCTACTTGAGTCCTTCTCTCCAAAACGCAAGAAAATGGGCGTGCAATGTTCAGGGACGTAAGGCAGCGGTCGTTATTTTTAGGCTGACTTTTAATCTTGAATCCTACATGAGTTTGGATCTCTCTTCAAGTCTCCACGAATGGCAAACCATCGTAAGGTTCAACCGCAGTGGAAGAGAAGTCGAATCAGATGACCATTTGTTGGACCGGTTCAAGAGTTGTGACTACGTTTTTGGTCCGATCAACGGAGGGAAAACCGGAGCAAAATGTGTGGACGGAAATTGGCTGAAGTGGAATCCCTCAGGGTTCAAGAATCCGTTCCGGCAACTTTGCATCAGAAGTATTAAACTGGCCAGGCAGTTTGGTGATATTAAAAACATTGAAAGTGTTATAAATTATTGAATGTGGTTGTGGTAGTTAAAAGTTTTATGAATATTATATACTGAGCTAAGTAACATTACGGATAGAGTGTGAGACCACATTTTTCACATCCTTATTTGCATTTTACGTATCTATTGGTATTGTGTTTATCTCTTCAATAAAATGTTAGGTCTTATATATCTTTTCAATTTTCATGTTTGCAAGATCATGATTTATTTCACGTAGTCACATGCGTCCAGACATAAACTACATCACAGGATGATGAAGACATTGACCAGTGGAACACCGCGGGGGGTGTCCGCGGTGCCATGACCTCCTGTCGCAAATGTATTTATAATGAAACTGTTAAGTCGAACAAGGGTGTAGCTATTAAAAAAGAATGCCATTCTTTTGACAAATTGCCATGTCCCAATTCTCATGCAGTAGGCAACGCAAATAGCCGCTCATTAGGTTACTGCGCTGCCATGGACGAGTTGAAGTGTTTTGAGCTACTTTGGAATGAACTTTGATTAGATAAATCACGGTTCGAATGAACATGCAAGTTACGTGTTAAAAATGTGCTCGCATTATTTGATGATAATTAGGTATATTGAGCTTTAAATTTTTTTGAAACCTAATTTAGCACACACAAATTTTGAATATATACTTAAAAAAATATGTTTTGTCATTTCTCCTCGTGTAGATAGTCCTACACTATTACATATATAGTTGAAGTATCTGCATAAACAAAGGAAAAAGTAAACGAACTCGTAGGCTGGAGGCCTTTAGATACTTCTCCATAAAATGGTGGGCACTTGTCCGGTTACGAAGATTTTGGTCGATGAAACTCCTAATCTGTCCGAAGATCTCGTCGTTTGAAAGGTCAAAGCCTCTGTTACTGAAAGGTCTGGTGTCATCAAGCGGGTTCGACGATCATTGCACCGGCGTTTCCACGAATGTATCAAAGCAGAGGGTGTCACTTTGAACGAATGTTGTTGATTGAAACTCTGGCCGTAACATATATTTGAGAGCTTTTCTTGGCTATAGAGGTTGTACGTGAAATGAATGGATAGGGAGGGGGTTAAGGATATAGTAAAGGAGATAAGAGAAACGTTGTATATTGTGATGTCACAATTTCAACCTATGAGGGCACTTGATCTTTGTGCCAGGGCGTCGTTAGTAAACTCATATGGTCTTGTTTCTCGCCTGTACCACGGGTTCTTGTGGATGGGAGAGATGTCGGCTTCGGGAGACTCACGTTCACAAGTCGGAGAGAATAAATGGATATCTTGTGTGCAGCATGCAGGCACGACAATGATTAAAAGGATTCAAATAACTATAAAGATTATAACATCTAACGTCATTCGATACCTTAGCCACACGGCTGGCTAAGTTTGCCAAGAAACATGACAAACAAATCATACTACATTTTACAACACTTTTGACAATGCCTAAAGTAAACTCAGGCCCATTTAAGGTCATTCGTTCAGCTCCGAGAGATCGTGGATCCTCACAACCTGCAATGGTGCGCGTGGAGGAGCTTACCATAAATAACCAATTTTGCGCAATTATAAGAAGCTAGTTAGGTGCCTGTCAACATTTTAATCAATGCCGGGTCATGGGATTCAAAAATGCCACCGGAATCACAGAGGATGGAATTGGTCAGTGAATAATTGATGAGGCAGTTACCAGTGTGCAAATTGTGTCTGAAGGAGTGCACAGGTATATGAAGGCACTGACAGAAATTAAAACAAAATAAGATGTTAAGAATTATTAAAGCGCCCCAGAATTATAATAAATCAACAAAGAAGTACTTACGTCCATGCCCTACACAGGATCTGGGCTCAAGGAAAACCGATTGCTTCATGGTGCAGGACCCGCGAACATTCTCTACTTCTTAGAGCGCACCCAAACCAGATTCAAACTCACGGTGAAGATATGAACTCCGCAGCTATTGCCGGACCTAAAACTTTACATAAATTCAAGGCAAAATATCCTAATTTATTTGTAACCCAGCTTCTTATCGGCAGCAGCTCAAAACCCCAGGTACAATGCTTCAAATTGGCTTGGATGTAAACGGGCAAAAATGCAAGTTGATCCACGTTAACAGTTTGGACATGGCGTCCAGGGAGATCACAGATACTCTTTTCCGTGAGGTCATCCCTGACATCAAAATTTCGTCTGCTGAACGTAGCACTGTCCTCGGCGCACCCATCTCTGTCCAAGCTATCCCAGAAGCACTTGCAGGCAAAATTGACGACCTTAAATTGATGACCTCTCGACTGAGCGTAATTGAGCCACACCAAGCTCTTACCCTACTGAAAAACTGCTTCACCGTTCCCAAACTCCAATATGTGTTGCGCGTTGCTCCCACATACCTGCACGCTAATTATCTTGCTAGTTTCGACGAATCCGTCCGAGAAGCTTTCTCAACGATAACTAACTTTTTTTTCAGATTTTTCGTGGAAGCAAGCTACTCTCCCAGTCAGTTCTGAGGGCTTAGGCATTCGCAAGGCGCAGGATGTCGTCCTGCCCAGCTTCATCTCGTCTCGGCACTCTGTCGATCCATTAGTCGAAGCCCTTCTGTCAAACGATAACGTTTGGCGCAGACTAACGAACTTCCGGAAGCAGTGCTGGCATGGGAAGCTGGGCATGACGATGAAGCAATTGCAACAGAGGGGGACTGCTGCACTATCCAGAAGTCATGAGACAGGTAAGGAGTAAGGGTAACTTTGGACAAGAAGCAGCCAGGCTCGTCTCCTGGTTGCTTCTTGTCACGATAGCGGTTCTTGGCTGGAAGTAATTCCTGCTGCCCCTCTGGGTACTTTATTGGACTCTGACTCGCTTCGAATTGCTCTTGCGCTCAGAGTGGGTGCGCCGGTATGTTATCCGCAGTTCTGTCGATGCGGTCAGCATATGGATGAGTCCGACACTCACGCGCTCTCGTGCCTTTACAGCGGAGGTCGTCATCCTAGACATTTGGCTCTAATCTAAATGACATAATTGAACGAGCGCTACGCAAGGTCGGCCTTGGTACGATCCGCGAGCCAGGCATCGATCGAGGCGATGGTAAGCGACCTGACGGCGTTACAGTCTTCCCCTTCTTAAGAGGGAAAAACCTTTGCTGTGATTTCACCTGCGTGGACACCTTCGCGACGAGTCACTTGCCTGGCACTTCTTCAGAGGCTGGCAGGGCGGCCAACGCGGCAGAGAACAAAAAAATAAATAAGTATCAATCTCTTTGAGACCGCTACTTATTTGAGCCCTTGACTATCGAGACGACCGGCGTTATCGGCAAAAACAGCAGCCTCCTGATCCACGACATCGGCCGACGGTTATCTGCCGCCTCTGGGGACCCTCGCGAGACGTTCTGGCTGAAACAGAGGCTAGGACTGGCTGTGCAACGTGGCAAGGCTCTGAGTGTACAATGAGCATGTAAGCCTATCAATTCGTGGAGTTATAGATCGGATCTTTGTTAAGGTAGAGGGGGTAGGCCGTTACTTCAGCAGGGCTGGAGGCGGTAGTAGTATGGTTGGATGCCACAACTTCTGGCGAGTGTTGGGGCCAGGGGTCTCCCTACTCTTTGGGGGCCTTAGGAAATAAATGGTGGAGGCATCTTCCCGGGGCCTTCGAGCTCCTTAAAAAAAAACTGATCATCGACATGTTTAAGGAAACAATCTGTATACTGGAGTGGATGCAGAATTTTAATGCAGTTCCAATTATTTCAATATCATAATGAGAATATATATATGATTCCATGCAATACAATAGTCGTAATCAAGTTTTCCAATTAGCCAATACATACAGAGTTGAACTCTTAACCTAAACTAGATCATGCAAAACAGTTTACTCTTTCCTGAACACCGGTGCATTTAACTGGCTACAGAAATCTGTGCCATCGTGCATATGTCCACAAGCCCTGCCGCGGACAAGACTTAAAGGCAAGGAGGCGGGCGGGCAGGATGACTGTGGACTTTGAGGGGGAGCTTGACTTGGGTTCAGACCACAATGCACTCTTACTGACACATGGAGGGACCAAGGGTAGGGAGGGCATGCACACCAAAGTGAAGGATGGAGGATAAAAGGAGTTGACTGGGTTTTCTTCAGGGGTGGAATGGAAGAGGGACCCGGGGTCTGGAAGCAAGAGGAGAAAGTGGCTCTATTGATAAAAAGATTGTACAAAAAATTATGGCTATAGTAAGTGAAATAATTTGAAAGTCTAAGAGGAAAAGAGGAGGGGAAGCAAGAGCAAGCCCTGGTGGTATCCCGAACACGCAGCTGCGTGGAAGGAAAAAAACAGACCGAACGGGAGATGGAGGAAAGCACGGACTGCGAGAGAGGAGTGGAAGAGTGGCTGAAGAGGGACAGGAGGAAAAAGGGCACAGTCAAGAGGAAGCGAAATTGAAGGACATGGCGAGCTGTGCTTACAGAATGGAAGAAAGGAAGAATGTGGCACTGCTGAACAAGAAGGAGGAAGGGAACGGCATTGATTCCTCAATGGATAGGACAGAAATCTGGAGGAGGCCCCAATAGAAGAAATGGTCATCAAAGGAGATTTAGGAAAAGATCCCGGATTGTTGAAGGATTTCTGAAGAGGTGAAGGACTTCAAGGAAGGAAATAAAGAGGATACAGACAAAGAAAGAGATCTCCTGGAGGATACAACTTGCCTTGGGCTACTTTTGAACAGGGTAATGGGGAGATTGAAAGCTTCGCCGCTGAGAAGATCAAGCAGGTGCTTAGCAAAATGGAGGAAGTGGTGGCTCCTGACAGTATCCCGTACGAGATGGCGGTAGCGCCATCTCGTATCGTTCTCCGCAGATCGTGGGCGGCGGAGAGTCTTACCACAATTGCTTTGTACGCGTGACACTAAACAGGCTTCCGCTAATAGATTATGAAGAGACTTGTGGTTCTTTTCGACAGCATTTTCAGGGACGAGAGGATTCCGAAAGTCTAGCTGAAAATAGCATGAAACTTTACCCAAGGGGTCCATGAGATTAAGAGAGGACAAAAACTATCGACCAATAACACTGACCAACACCATTGAGAAAGTTTTCTAGGCCCTTCGGTACGACAGAATAGCGGATACTGCAGAAAAGATGGGCGTCTTGGGGGCGAATCAACGTGGTTGCAGAAGGAATAGGAGAGGCATGGATTATCTGTTCATCTTAGGGGAAATAATACTATGATGTAAAGGAGAGGGATAAAAGATGCGATAAGGATTTCCCTTGACTAGAGGAAGCTTATGATGGAGAATAGAGACAAACTGGAAAAGGAAGGGCAAGGAGGTGTAGGCTAAAAGCCAGACACTCGCGAACGTCATCAAATCTCTGTATAATGAATTAAACTGTCATTTTACCTTGGTGAACATTGAACTAGACTGGGTTTGTTGTAGAAGAGCAGTCAAACAGTGATGTATCATGTCCCCACTCGTGTGTGATCTATACTACCCCCACTTTTGTATGATGTAGACTGCCCCCACTCGTGTGTGATGTTCGGTCCTCACTCATGTGTGATGTATACTGCCCCCACTCGTGTGTGATGTATACTGTCCCCACTCGTGTGTGATGTATACTGTCCCCACTTGTGAGTGATGTATACTGCCCCCACTCGTGTGTGATGTATACTGTCCCCACTCGTGTGTGATGTATACTGCCCCCACTCGTGTGTGATGTATACTGTCCCCACTCGTGTGTGATGTATACTGTCCCCACTCGTGTGTAATGTATACTGTCCCCACTCGTGAGTGATGTATACTGTCCCCACTCGTGTGTGATGTATACTGCCCCCACTCGTGTGTGATGTATACTGTCCCCACTCGTGTGTGATGTATTCTGCCCCCACTCGTGTGTGATGTATACTGTCCCCACTCGTGTGTGATGTATACTGACCCCACTCGTGAGTGATGTATACTGCCCCTACTCTTATGTGATGTATCCTGTCCCCAATCTTGTGAGATGTATACTGTCCTCACTCTTGAGTGATGTATCCTGTACCCACTCGTGTGTGATGTATACTGCCCCCACTCGTGTGTGATGTATACTGACCCCACTCGTGAGTTATGTATACTGCCCCTACTCTTGGGTGATGTAACCTGTCCTCACTCTTGTATGATGTAGACTGTCCCCATTCTTGTGTGATGTATACTGTCCCCACTCTTGTGTGATGTAGACTGTCCCCACTCTTGTGTGATGTATACTGCCCCCACTCGTGTGTGATGTATACTGTCCCCACTCGTGTGTGATGTATCCTGTCCTCACTCTTGTGTGATGTATACTGTCCTCACTCTTGTGTGATGTACACGGTCCTCACTCTTGAGTGATGTATCCTGTCCCCACTCTTGTGTGATGTAGACTGTCCCCACTCTTGTGTGATGTATACTGTCCTCACTCTTGTGTGAAGTATACTGTCCCCCACTCGTATGAGATGTATACTCTTCCCACTCTTGTGTGATCTATATTGTCCCCACTTTTGTGTGATGTATACTGTCCTCACTCATGTCTGATGCATCATGTCCCCACTCCTGTCAGATGCATCTTTTCCCCACTCATGTCTGATGTATCTTGTACCCACTCCTGTCTGATGCATTTTGTCCCCCCTTCTGTCAGATGCATCTTTTCCCCCACTCATGTCTGATGTATCTTGTCCCCACTCATGTCTGATGTATCTTGTCCCCACTCATGTCTGATGTATCTTGTCCCCACTCCAGTCAGATGCATCTTGTCCCCACTCATGTCTGATGTATACTGTCCCCACTCATGCCTGATGTATCTTGTCCCCACTCATGTCTGATGTATCTTGTCCCCACTTCTATCAGATGCATCTTGTCCCCACTCCTGTCAGATGCATCTTGTCCCCACTCATGTCAGATACATCTTGTCCCCACTCATGTCTGATGTATCTTGTCCCCACTCCTGTCAGATGCATCTTGTCCCCTCTCTTGTTCAGTTTATACACAGAAGAATTAGCGACCAGGATTAGTCAATCCGGTCTGGGGGTGAATATGGACGTGATTGTACAAGGGCAATGGACCATGTGAGTCCTATCTGAGTGCTGACGACATTGTCTTAGTGACAAGGGATGGGGAGACCTTACAGCAACGCTGTAAGGTCTCCCCACGCTTCAGCAAACAGAGAAGTCCGGCCATGGTGGTTAATGGGGACGAGCATGATGAGTGAAGGACGTAGTAGCTTTCAGGGGTGGAAATAGAAAGAGTTCAATTATGTAAATGTCTGCGGATATAAATACTGCATTCGAGTTGTTCACGGTTTCTTTGGTTCACTTTTAACTTGGCCTTTCGGCTTACACTTTACCTTCTCCAGTCTTTGATATATTCTGGATAGCACTGATATATAATCACGACCTCTCATCAAGAGGGTTAGCTCCAAAAGGAGTACATTCCATGTAAACGAGAAAAACAGGACTCCGAGTAATTAACCTTAGAAGGGCACTAAATTTTGCGCCATCGAAATTCTGTTCACAATTTAAATAAGTAGAATAGGGTCCATTTGATACCGTGGGAGTCATTTAAAGCGTCAGAAATACTTTAATAGATTTTATAGAGCGTATAAATAATTACCATCTGAAGAAATGCGCACGAATGACTAGCGTTTTGAAAAGGTCTGTGTAACCATTCTGCTTGTGTGAACACGTTCTAGTACTACTCTCAGGAAACTGGGCGTTGAGCTCTCCTATATTTGCACTTATCAAAATTTCACAACATTTATGAAAAATCCCGACCTAGACTCTAGATCAGCCAAGGGCAGGTCTATCTCTAGGAGATGTCACTCCGACGTCTCACCTTGAAGTGCGACAGCCTTCCAGGAACAGTTTGTGTACAGAAGATTTAGTCTTCTGAGCACATGGGGAAGGACCACTTTCCGGGCAACTGGGTGTGCTGCTCTCCTAAATGTGCACATACTTGTCGAAATTTAAATACCATATGCTCCTTTGGAAGTTGACTCAATACCTAGTTGGGGTACGTCTGACCCAACCTTTGGGGCAAGCCGACAGGCATGCGTTCGAGGAAAAGTGAGTCCGCTGAGCGTATGGGCGTGGCCTGTCTCTGCTCGACCGTCTGAGATGCGACCACCTGAAATTTACATTTTCATCTTCGCTTCTTGTTCGCCCCGATCCTGATCAAGTCAACCTGACTCTCGACCATTTCTTCTCCGGGGCTGATATGCCCCGGGTAGTAGTGGGGTGGTTGTAGTAGGTAGTGGTGCGCAGGGTACACTAACACTACAGGGTAAACCGGATAAATTATAACCTGCTTCTAATTATGCTGCTAATTTTACTACAACGATTTTTACCTATGACAGCCTCCGCGTGATTGCTTGTTTGGTGTCACTAGTGCCAAAACGGCCATTCGGTGTTCCGTCATTTATTAGTGATTTAAACTCTTAAAGCGACTACTTTCATCATGCCAGGCTGTGCAGTGCACGGTTGTAAGAACCGAGGTTGTCTCGCATAATAAAAAGTTTTGTGTTTTAGGTATCCTAAATCTGACACCGAGAAAAAACGGTGGCTGCTGGCTACAGACCGTCAGGATGCCTTTAATTTGAACAACGCGCAAATGTGTTCGGCTCATTTTGATAAGTGTTTATTTGAAAAAGGCATAACAAACGCATCGGTTCCAGATTTATACAACGATAAAAGAATATTAGAGTTCTAAAATTCGATAATTGCAAAATGGAATTATACTGGCTCTTGTCCAATAATACCTCTGATCTCCATAGATGTACAACTATCTCCGCTGTCCGATGTACAAAAAGGTAAACATCAAAGTATTTACCCAAGAAACACACACGAAAAGTAAACAAAGTTTCAGCTTGTCGTTCCAGCCATCTGAGAAAAACAGTTTACCTTTATAAACTGCTTTGTTCTAATCAATTGGATAGTGCTTGCTCAAAAATTGTGACCAATATAAAATATTGGAGATCTGTTCTTCCAGATTATGGCTTGCTTAAATATATTAAATAAAAATTATCTACTTGAATACTCAAAAATTTCGAGCCTAAAATTACTAGACTGGATATGCCAATATTCGCTGTGTTGCTCCAGTGACGTCAAGGGTAGGCAGGGCGGAGCCATGACGTCAGACCACGTGATTCTGACGACACGTATTAAATTATCCGTTTTACCCTGTAGTGTTAATGTACCCTGGTGGTGCGAGTAGTGGTGGTCCTTCTCCTTTCTGTCCTTACAACCTTCCTTTTTCTGTATGTGTGCGTGGATTTCTACCGCCTCGTTTACTATCCCCCACTCTTCATTCACTTCTTCCAAAGGAAGCACTCGACAGGAGCACTTGTGCTCGTTTGTTTCCCTTGCTCTAATCTAATCTAATCTACTACTACACAGCGCCAACTCTCCGAGCTGGTCTACTTCCATAGAACAGCTTGGTGATTGTTGGTATACAATAGTTTAGCTTCCTAACATTGCATATATTTTTAAATTTCACGTTTAAGTTAACTGGATCAACGGTCGCATTCAGCTGTTGGACATGAATGTAGTTGCATGGAAATTTCGTCTTGGTGTGCCGGATCAAAAACATTATGTTTCTTTGAATGTTTTTCAATCACTTTCTTCTACAAAGCACTTCTTGAAAAAGTAATAACATATTGTTTAACACTGACAATAACCTAGCAAAACGAAATGGTGAAATGTTCGAACTATCACCTTTTCCAGTCGGGCCGCCAAATATGTCAAAACAAATCCGAAGCAAACAACAGTCAATTGTACGCCAGTAAAATATGCGTCGATTATCACTGTAGGAACTGGCAAGTCTAATGTAAAGATAATCCAGTCACCTTTCACTCTCGTGACTACTTATCACGGGCATCAAGACCTGACCAGAAGTCACACAGAAGGAATCATGGATACAGTTCAAGGAACACTCATTCGCATATTAAGTTACCTACTGAGGGGCGGCTCACGTTGATGCCCTTATCCAGTTTGATGCCTTTATTCAGATAAAAATCTTTCTATTGAGCTTTATGCGTCGATTATCCCTGTATTACTCAGTAAGCTCTTAAAAAATTGTGACGAAATAAAACTACTTGTGAGGTCCCTTGCCGATATTACCAGAATGTGATCTCATAAGGTTCCTAATAATTACATGAAATTTCACTATTTCAAGACCTGCTTTTATAAACTTAACTATATCAAAACATCAACAAGTTCAGGATTATATGATTGAAATAAAACTCAGAACGTCGCTATTCAGAACGCATAACAGAATGTTCGGTTGATCTATAAACATGCGGATGCTTTCAATGTCAAAGGAAACCCCGTTATCGTTGGTTCTCCGCAGATCGTGGAAAGCGTAGTGTCGCCTCATATGCTCTGTACGCGTGACACTGAACAGGCTTCGGCTACTATTTCTTTGCAATAAGTTCAATGAGAAATTCATGCAGTCTTGTAATCTAATTTAATCATTATAATAAATTATTAAACAGTTGTTGCATTGCACTCATTGTAACTAATGTAGTAATAGACCAACAAATTACAGAGGAAACAAGGAATTGGAAAACATACATTGATAAAAAGGAAAAAACTGCGTTAGTTTGTGACAGCATTCAAATCAAGGAAAGTGTCTGTCAATAGTACAAGGGGATTGTGATGAACATGTCATGTACGTGCGCATCCAGGATGAGGTAACACATTTGTCTGAGGTTACACATCGAGGCTAAGGTAACAATCACGGCTCAGATAACACAAACGGCTGAGGTCACACATCCAGGCAGAAGTCACACATCCTGGCAGAGGTCACACATCCCGGTTGAGAAAACACGTACGGCTGAGGTCACGCCAACGGCTGAGGTAACACATACGGCTGAGATCACACATCCAGGCTGAGGTAACACATCCAAGCTGATTAAACACTTACGTCTGAGGTAACACCTACGGCTGAGGTAACACACACGGCTGAGGTCACACATCCAGGCTGAGGTTACACATCTAGGCTGAGGTCACACATCCAAGCTGAGGCCACATATCCTGTCTGAGGTCACACATCCAGGCTGAGGTCACATCCAGGCTGAGGTCACACATCCAGGCTGAGGTCACACATCCAGACCGAGGTCACACATCCAAGCTGAGGTAACACATCCATGCTGATTAAACACTTACGTCTGAGGTAACACCTACGGCTGAGGTAAAACACACGGCTGAGGTCACACATCCAGGCTGAGGTTACACATCTAGGCTGAGGTCACATATCCAGGCTGAGGTCACATATCCTGTCTGAGGTCACACATCCAGGCTGAGGTCACATCCAGGCTGAGGTCACACATCCAGGCTGAGGTCACACATCCAGACCGAGGTCACACATCCAAGCTGAGGTAACACATCCATGCTGATTAAACACTTACGTCTGAGGTAACACCTACGGCTGAGGTAAAACACACGGCTGAGGTCACACATCCAGGCTGAGGTTACACATCTAGGCTGAGGTCACATATCCAGGCTGAGGTCACATATCCTGTCTGAGGTCACACATCCAGGCTGAGGTCACA
>SDVV010014181.1:0-14878 GCA_016164225.1 Gammarus roeselii | reverse complement strand
GATCCCTCAGACTAGGATACTCACGACCGGCCATTCAGAGCACAATAACTCTCGAGCCGCTCGACTAGTGTACTCCCATCAGGCCATTTAGAGCAAAATGTCTCCTTGATCCCTCAGACTAGGATACTCACGACCGGCCATTCAGAGCACAATATCTCCTCGTTCCGCCAAACTAGTTCACCCAAAATGGGCATTTCAGAGGACGATGTCTCCCCATTTCGCCAGACGTGTTCAGAGCACAATGCCTCCTCGAACCGCCTAACAGGGGCACATAACGGGCAATGAGATTAGGGGAAAATATTTCATAAACTTTTCGAGTTGTTTGAAAGTGTCTGATAACATAACATATGCTATATTTATACGGAATAGAAATGAATCGGATGCAACTTGGAGAAAAATCGTAAACGGTGACAAAAGCAATGCTGTCACTCCCGGTATCGGGAAATGAATGAGATTATTAAATGATTCATGCTACAACAAATTCGTGATAAAATGTAATAAATCTTCCCAGTTACAGGGACGTGTTATTGTGATGCTTGCATCACAATACCCAGAAAATTTGCCGGGTGAAAACAGGCCCGATGTTTTAATTGGTGCATCTAACCTTGCGTAATGAAAGAGATACAAATTTCGATCTGTACATTATTTGAACTTCGAAAAATATTACATTCTACCCTATAAAAGACATATTCTGATTCATGGTTAACAAGTGTGATTCTTGCTTAGCCAAATTGCTACAACGACTCCGTCTTTCATGGCAGCCAAAATACAGCATAACGGGAACAACAATCATTTGACATGCATGCATTGTCCCTGCAACACTTAAAGACACACTTGATGAGCATGCATTGTCCCTGCAACACTTAAAGACACACTTGATGAGCATGCATTGTCCCTGCAACGCTTGGAGACACACTTGATGAGCATGCATTGTCCCTGCAACACTTAAAGACACACTTGATGAGCATGTGTCCATGCAACACTTAGATACATACTTAATGAACATGCGTCCCTGCAACACTCAGAGATACACTTGATGAACATACATTGTCCCTGCAACGCTTAGAGACACACTTGATGTTGATGAGCATGCGTCCCTGCAACGCTGAGAGACACACTTGATAAGCATGCGTCCCTACAACGCTTAGAGACACACTTGATGTTGATGAGCATGCGTCCCTGCAACGCTAAGAGACACACTTGATAAGCATGCGTCCCTACAACGCTTAGAGACACACTTGATGAGCATGAATTTCCCATTTTTCTAGTAGGATCACCGTTACATTGAACTAGCACAATTGAATAGGTTTCACAGAACCTAAGCTGCTGTCTTCAAAATTATAGTCTTGATACAGAGTTTTAGTTCAGTGGGATTGCATGCTTCGGGGACATTCTCTGTTAGGAAGAAACTCTTGGTTATCTATACCTGACACGGCCCGAAATTGAAGGATATATTGTTTAATTGGCTCATTACCACATGCTATATTGTCAGGTCCTTGAAATATCAGCAATATTATCAGAAATCGAATATTGTACTGAAGTTTACAGAATTTCTTTAGGTGGGTACAAACAGTGAGTATGAAGTTGCCGATGATTTGTTAGAAACATATAAGAAATATGAAGGCTAATTGATATCTTCTTGCCTTCCAGGATGAGTTACTGGTTAAACAGGTGGGAAGAGGGTCGTTGTCCCTTCGATAAGTAAAAATCTGTCTGCGAGGGCTCGAATATCAAACAGCCTGTCATGTGTTAAGACCCTTCCGCTCCAGTACATAATGTCGTCCAGAGAGCTCAGATGAGTGGAACACACGGTTGGCTTCCTGATCGCTTCCCACTGATCGTTTTATACGGTGCAGTTTCTGGCGACGGGGGACTTTGGAATACATCGCAAATGGTTCCAAAAATTGCGCGCTTGCCAAGTTGGAAAAGTTCTGCACAACATTTCTCCAACTAGGAAATCATAACTCTGAAAATGATTAGTGAAGAGACCCACCACGAAAGGGAACACTAAATCATGTTGGGCATTGCTTCGCACCAGCAAAGGAATGGCGAGCTGGAAGGATAAGTGAAAGACCTTTGCCGTTTCGGAGCAAAATACCATGTTGGACAATGCTTTGTGGCAGCGGAGGAACGGTGCGCGGGAAGAAGTTAAGAGACCTCTGCCGCTTTGGAACACTGATTCATGTTGCACAATGTTTCGCAGAAGCGGAGGAGAAGCGTGCTGAAAAACATCGGCCTCATGCAATACCAAGAGGACATTTGTGGGTGAGGCATGTCAAGAGTTTGCAGGTCAAGAATTGGCAAGCCGAGCCACGGGAGGGCACTCAAAGTAGGAGCAGTACCCCAACAAAACGAGATATTGCATTACTCACAAATATAAATCGAGATCTATTTTCGGTGACTGTTGGAAGCCCATAGGAGAGCAGCAAGGTTGCCCGAGCATCCCAGCTCATTTTCTCTACAGTCTGCCGCTGCGGTCTTCAGTATTTTGTGTGCGTAGTTGCCTAGTAGCGGTATTATTATGCGCCTCCGATAGCGAGCCATGCTAGTTTGGGCACTGCGCCGGTCTTTGGCTGCTTCTTAGCTTCTCAATAAAGTTATTAGGTGCGTTTAAAATGAAGTAAACAATATAAACGCTGCATTAAATAAACTGCAAATGTCATGTTAAACTTTGAATCAATTACTAGAATAAAACTGGCTGGACTTTACATGTTCGAATTTTTCAAATGAATGAAAAAAATCAGCTTCTAACGGGACTAATTCCTGAGCACAGATCCGAACCCGTCGAATCCAGCTGGCAACTGCACGACAAAATTGTTCTTTGTACATTTCCGGAGGGACTTTGCTAAGCGTTTCTTTTCGGACATTCAATTGTCGTTGACATGCGCTTGTGAACAATTAACTCCATCTCTCCCTAAACCAGTAGTCGAGCGGGCGAGGCTCTGAACGGGCCACGGTTGGTTTGTTCTGCGGCTGATTATTTGCTAAGGAAATGTGTCCAATAAAACTACGAGGCACTTGATAGAGCAGTGAGTTGAAGCCCCTTCCTGTTGAACGTAGAATTGCTCAGTCCTAACAGCAAGCAACAATTTGGTATTCTCCAATAATAAAACACGTCACCCTGTCATATATGAAAATTTTCAGCAGTTGTTTGGTCCAACAATTGTTTCATTTTGCAGATATCACAAAAAAATTCAGCGTCGATCTGAAGGTACCTAATATGTGTGAACTCTCTCACAAACCAGGGAGAATTTTTTAGCCGAACAACTCCCGACTTTACAATGTTTTCTATTTCCATAACAGCATTGTTTTGGTTCAGTAGGCACTGTCGCTTCTGGCGTCAGGTATGGGCCAAAATTGAAGCATGCAGGCTTTCTAATTGTATTCGAACAGCCACAGTTGGTTTTGGCGGACACTAACAGACGCTGAATGCTAGTCCCAAGCATGTATCAGCCAGCGCGGTTGTCCAATTTGTAGCAGCTGCAGGCATAATTTCGTAGAATGCAAGATGAGGACACGAATACGGCTCTTTGGGGATAC
This sequence comes from Gammarus roeselii, assembly GCA_016164225.1. NCBI lineage: Eukaryota > Metazoa > Arthropoda > Malacostraca > Amphipoda > Gammaridae > Gammarus > Gammarus roeselii. The sequence goes on along the minus strand of SDVV010014181.1, from coordinate 11,338 downwards.
GGGCGAGTGCAATCGGATGAAAGGGGGAGGGAAGCGATGTTCTAGATGTCGGAAGAGTTGATGATAGTCGGCGTGAGATACACTTTATAACCGAAGTTTCTGGGAAGGAAAAAAATACTCATTTCATGTTTCCCTAGAATGTGATTAGGGCCGGAAGCTGTTCCACCCGAATATTTTATACTCTCAAACATCAGGAAGGAATACTTATACAACAGGAACTTTTATGACAGGAGTCTAATAGCCTGTAAAACATACTGAGGGCTATTGTAAACAGTAATATGTTCAGATTTTTTTATCTTCAAATAGATTTTCTGCATCGAATGTCCTAAGAACATTTGTTTTTTTGTGCAAGAAGTCGATTGGTTCCAACAATTTATAATAAGACCGAAAAGCTAAGCAATGGACAACCGGACGGCATAAAGACAAACCCAAGACAAAATTCGAAAAGGGGTGGAGGGAAGTTGTTCAACAATACATTGTTATTCTTAGGTGCTGAATGTGAAGGGGCGCGAATCTGAATCTGGTGATCACTCGCGGCGGATGGTGGAACGGTCGACTGCCACAAATCTGTCAATGGAAGACTTTTTCATTATTATTTTCCACAGTGTTGAGTCGAGTTAACGAGTGATTTGTTAGAAGGGGAACACGGATGAAGGAGTTACAGTGAGGATAGGCAATGAGAGGATTGCATGCAGCAAAAAACAGTAGATGTGGTTAGTGTTTCCAATCCGAATATCTAATTATGATCAATCTGTTAAATAATTCATCTTGCAGAACCCGTGGAAATTTCCCCATTAGGAGTCGTGAAACCGACCTGAAAGTGTTTATGGTATGGTCTCTAAATCTGTACAGTCATTCACTCATTGTATTTCCACAAAAACTGTCTGGAGTATCAACATTTCCTGAATGTTGATACTCCACGAACACAATATAAAATTTCAACTTTACTTTTCCATCACAATCCCGATATATGACTCTAAATTGCTCATGCATATTCCTGAAAGTCGCCTCTGGGTGTTCCTGTTTTTTTAATGTCTCGTAGACCGTATCGAAGAATGCACATGACTTTGACGATTTAGGTGTCTTGTAAAGGAGAATATGTGTCTCCGCCTTATGATGCAAGGAAGCACTGGAATTTATTTCAGCACGTTTAATTGTGTTCATTTGCTCACAATAATAGAAGACCACAGCCTTTCATAAACTCTGCGACGTTTTAAAACGGTTTTCAAACTAAAACGGTTTTCAAACTATATTTTTTTCCAATACGAATCATGTATGAGCTCACATCTGAGCTCAATATATGTCAAATAATGTTGAATCCATTGCCTCTGGTAATATATTTACATTACCTCAAATGGTTAATACGCTTTGCGGCCTCCACATTATAAATCATCTCATGAAAACCGCGAAGAAGTAGCAGGGTTACGCTTGATTTGCGGTGTCGTTTTGCAAGCCCTCCTGCCACCTGCGGCAAATAATTTGAGATTTCCGTAAAACGCGTCGACCCCATTGAATACTCACAGAATTTGGATTTAATTGATTCTATCTTTTTTGGTTCGTCAAACTTATAGTTTCAGATTTTTTTTCTTTTATGTTCATGTCGTTTCAGTGGGCATTGAAATAACAGTGAAATCTTATCCTCAGAATTTACCACAAACTCGACCTCGAAACTCAAAATATTTCTGATACCGACCATTAAAATTTGGGTACTCCAAAGTTAAATTATCTTTCAGCTATATGTTATTTCTTCTATAATAAAGTTCTATAAAGTTTCTGTGAATTAAAGACAATACAAAACACCAAAACCTACAATCTCTCACTCGGCTATTATTTGAAGTTCCGTCAGCTGAATTGGATCCTTTCTTCAGTTGGCAGTACCACTTAACCCATTGAATTGAAGCCCACATATCCTTCCCCTAACTTCTATGTAGCTATAATAAAACGCATCATTTTACTGTTCACAAAACTCAACTTCTATGCCTCTGTGAAACATAAACATTTTGGTGTCAGCAATGAGAATCACTTACACCAGGGCGTGCAGGTAGGAGGTGGTATTAGATTCATCAGACTAAAACGCTCTGTGTGAGCGAACTCATGTTGTTTCCTAATTAATTTGATTGGTGACGTATATTACCGTATCATGTCACAAAATAGCTGCATAACGAAAAAAAATAGTAAATATCGGATTCGGATTGGTGCAAGGGAGAATGGCTCCAATTTTTTAGGGTCACCGGAGCCGCCATCTAGTGAACGGATCTGAAATTGACGAACGAATTCAAAGTAAACATTTTAGCGAGATCCTGCTCGTCGTGGTGTAGATGCTCTTTGCTGTCGGCGTGCACTTGGATAGCACCGGACCGCACGTATAGGCTGAGTGGCATCATGTCGAACTCACTTTAAAGGAATCTATCAATGTCCCTTGTACCAATAACATTAAATTACATCAATAACTCGAGGCTTTCGATCGGATCCATACTCTAAGATTAGTCAGTAGTTATAGATCTGTTCACAAGGTGGCTGCATTGGCTGATTGGCATATTAATTTGAAGCATATTTTAGCTTAGCACGTATCTGTAATGTAATATTTTGTTCAGGGAGTTCGACCATGGTGATATGTTTTTTTAATTTCATAAACACATCTCTTCTCTCCGATGGGAGTTCTTTGGAACTAATGGTTACATTTGTTATATATCTGTATTTATATCTGTGTTTGGTTATCTTGAGAAGTGTGTTACTCGCCCTTGTGTTCAACTAACGATACAAAATTATCTCTACGAGCATGTTCAGGCATTTGGCCGCACGGAAAAATACACTAATTGCGTTCGGACTGACTTTCGCTAACGCCTAGATACAAAATAATTGAATTCCCCCTTCCTTCGTGAAATGATGTGCAGTTTCAATTCGTAAAGCTAACACCATCCCGCTCAAGATAACGAATGTCTTGTATACATAATTCCGTCCTCACATCAGGACTGAAAGTCTCCTGCGTTTGAATGGCCAGTAGGGAAGTCTTTTCCATATATGTAGGTCGGCTCGGTTATGGCTTCTTCAACCTTCCCTCTGCTCAGGTTGGCAGTCCTCTTTTATCACGGCTGTTTTTCTTCACACGAGTTGTGGTAAGGCCATGTTGATATGTTTGCCCGCAACTACCATTTTGCTCACGTTGGCAGTTTCCTGTTATCATCACTTCTTTATTTGTTTGAATTAATTCAGGACGAGCAGGTGATGGCGTCCCCAACCACCCCCCTGCTCAGTTTGCAGGAGTTGTGGCTGATGGTCTGAAAATAACTCGTCAAAATTCCCACTGCTTACGTTGGCTGTCTCCTACCATCGTGACGGATTTATTCATATGAATTCTTGCATCTCAGGTTGTTGATGGTGTCATCAACCACTCCACTGCTTACGTTGGCTGTCTCCTACCATCGTGATGGATTTATTCATATGAATTCTTGCATCCCAGGTTGTTGATGGTGTCATCAACCACTCCACTGCTTACGTTGGCTGTCTCCTACCATCGTGACGGATTTATTCATATGAATTCTTGCATCTCAGGTTGTTGATGGTGTCATCAATCACCCCACTGCTTACGCTGGAAGTCTCACGTTGTCACTACCCGCTTCGGTCTATGGAGTTGGGGCAGGTGAAGCTGATAAAAGTACCCTTAACCACACGTCTGCTCACGTTTTTTTGGCTTTTTTTTCAGCATGAACGTTATGTTCGAAGGAGTTTTTGCAGCCCGGGCTGGAGAAGGCATACCCAACTGCCACTCTGCTCACATATTTGAGGAATGCAAGCGGGTAAAATTGCTGTGCAGCATCTGGAAAAGATAAAGGGATTTACGAACAAAACATTACGATGAGGAGAAAGGACAAACTGGTGTCAGAATGAAATGGTCCGCATGTAATTGCTGATACATTCATCGTGTACTGCTGTAACACGCGTTCATCATCGCTGCAACTAGCATACATAATTACTGCAACACAGAGCCATCATCGCTGCTGTGCAAATCCTTTATAGAGGCAACACTTATTCATCATCGCTGCCACACACATCACTCATCCCTGGAACACACATCCTTTATCGCTGAAAAAAAACATTCATCGCTGAAACAGTGCAATATACATCTTCCCTTGTCAGAACATACATCTATCATCGATGTAACACACATCATTCCTCTCAGCAACACACTTCCTTAACCCTTGCGAACACACATCCTCATCGTACAAGCACTGGTGCATCATCCCCGCAACACACATCCTTCATCGCTGCATCACGCGTCCTTGATTGCTGCAACACACATCCTTCATCGCTGCAGCACGAGTCCTTGATTGCTGCAACACACATCCTTCATCGCTGCATCACGCGTCCTTGATTGCTGCAACACACATCCTTCATCGCTGCATCACGCGTCCTTGATTGCTGCAACACACATCCTTCATCGCTGCATCACGCGTCCTTGATTGCTGCAACAGTCATCCTTCATGTTGAATGTGATAACTTTTTCATCTTCAATATAAACGTCGTTCGAGTTGACTCCCTAAGACACTTTTTTTTTCAAGTCAAAGTTGCCTAGCCGATAACAGTGATTAGTTCTGATCAGCCTTCCGCAGCAAGGACGCTTTGATGATTGGTATGATCCCACTTTGCGCAAACCGATTTGGCCAACTTTCTGTTTAATTTTTTTTTCCATCCAAACCTCGATCAAACTCGTTCGATTTGAGTCAAACAAATTCAATCGGATTACAAAGAAGTCACAAACGCTTCCCTACCAATAACATTCTCAATCCTGCTCATTCCGTGAATATCATAATTTTGCAATTCAACGTGATTGTTGTTTATTTAGGCCCGAATGAACGATTTCGAATTGCTAAATGCTCAATTAATCATCCACTTATGATGTATTTCCAGTTGATAAGTGTAAATTACGAGCGCATTTTCCTACCAGACATTAACAGATTGACGGGATTTTCGGTAGTCTTGAATAATTGTTGTAAGCTTCCCAATGAGAAGCTGACGTACACGGTAAAAGCTGACGTACACGGTAAATAGCAGAGTGACATAAATGTCTAATATAATCTCTTTTTGAAGTTTTAGCACAATAAATGATGAAAATGTACGTATTTAGGTATTCCGTAGAATATAAGCCCCTGGAAAATATGTTCATCTAATTCTGCAGAGATGCGTCCGATTTGGATCACATTTATGAGTTGACAATTTCGCTTCGTGAAATGAAAATGATCTATCAGATTGGATCTACTCTGACAGTGTGTTCTAGTTGGTCCTCTCTCTTTTGAGTCACCGTAACAAAATTATTGGTAGTCGACACTCGAGATACAACAATGAAGGAACACATTTGAAGTAGAGGGCGGGATTAAATGGAGGATGAATTGATGATCATTATTTTTTTTATTTTTTTTCGGATTTTCCCAATCCAGTCGTTTCATTGATATATGTCAGTATTATACGTATAAATACTGAGCTACTGAAACTAAGATTGACAATCAAAGCATGTTTCGAGCTCGCAGAAGTTTTAGTGAAATACTTCCCTTCGACTGAAGGATTTAATGTGCAACTAAAATTGACAGATTATTGATATCACTTCTGTCCCATAATATCTGCGGGCGAGTACAAAATTTTGTTAATTGAAGTTAATGTGTTAGTAAATTTATTAAGCAATAAAACCCACAATGGAAGAAAAAGTGTATAAATGAAGAAGGGAAAATGAACCCTTTTCGAACATTACGGGCGAGTACAAAGTTTTCTACACGTTTTCCATTTCCTATCGTCTGATCCACTCATTTGCACAGCGTCTGCTTGCATGCATGAAATAGCACAGTTCTTCTCTCCCAACGCTAATTCAACTGTTAATAAGAAACAATGAAACGAAATAGTCAGTTAGATCTGTTGAGAGGGAATCGAGAATGCATTTAAAGGATACGTCACCGAAAGATAAAGGAGAACAATGGCAGGTTGCAGACAATATCTGTGTAATTCTAACCAAACCCGGATGCTCCTGGGAGTGATTTAAGAGTGGGACCACAGCCCTTGACTCGTCGAATGCCGCAGCTATTACTGATGATACCAAGTGCCAGATATCAAGTGTCGTCAGTGCTCGTGATTCGTTCTGCAGTCCAGCCACTCTCGATGATTTCATGTGTCATTGAGGAGTGTGAGAAAAACTGACGTAGATCAATTAATTCTGACAGTATCGTGTGGTGATGGATCTGGACCTAATGGTTTCGATGTTGCTGTTGGTGTCTAGTACAGCTCTTGACATGAGCATGTGTCGTCAATTCATGTTTTATCTTGTCAGAGTGACGTACGTAGGGCGTGGTTGTGAAGTGGCCTTCCGAGGCAGCAGGCCGGAGCACTTCTATGCTAGTAGTTTAATTTCGTACGTAAGTGAACTAAAACTTGACGGAGTGCTTATCTTGCCCCAAGCCCAATGCCAGACAGGTAATGGACATGAATACAGAGATCTGGCAACACGTCATTGAGACAATGTGTGGGACAAATTGACTTTCCATGGAGTTAGGTATCAATTTATCGTCACATTATCACCGGTGCACATAATTTTACAGAAATCATATTGTTTGTAAAATTTACTATGCTACTGGAATTCTAAAATTGTCATATTTCCTGTTGATGAATATACTTCAACTTCTGTATCGTTTCCATTCTGCTTGACACTATAAAAACATGTGCCTTGTTGCACTTTACGAGGCCAATAAAACCGGCTGGAGCCACATTAACCTAACCCGGATTCCCTTGGCTTGCCTTTCGGCGAGAACCAATATGATGCCCATTATCCCATGAATGATCTGAGTAGCTGGGTAGCGAGGGCATGGAATGCCCTTTTAAAAAATGTGAAAAAACGGTCAATTGATCTATATTTTTAGTGGCACTGTCTTCTGATGAAATCCATGACTGAACGACTACATGACTTACATGACCAATATTTCAGTTGCATCACCATTTTGAACTACACCGTTTTGTATTAAAACTTTCCAGTTGACGTTGATGTGATTGCTTGTGTACAAATTAAAAGTGCAAGTTACCATTAGAACGATTTGCATTTCTCAATCTTCTATTTTAAAGAACCTAGTAGTCACTGGTTGATATTCAAGAATAAATTGATTAGCATTTGCACCCAAAAAACATTTATATTTACTCTTCAACAAATTAAAGTAGGTATTGAGTCTTACAATCTAATAATATTTTACATTTAGCGGTCCGCAATTTGTAATGGGTGCAAGTAGCACCTTTGTGAAAGACTGCTTATAACTGACCCAAACTAGGAAATAGTTGATATTCATTAACATTTGCTTATGATAGCTTCCGTTAATATGCAACTCCTGTCCCCTGCCCATCACATATTCAAAGCTAATGCTCACGATATCGAACCACTTTCGATACAATAGCTTAGATTAAAATGTGTATGTCAATATAAGTGAGATACTGGAGTAAATAATGACCGGTAGAGAGGAATCAAATGTTTCAGAATCTCATGGTATGAAGCATGACAAGCATTTGTGTAAACTCGCGTGAAATAAAATTATATTCCAAATATAAATTGCATTTTTTGTTTACATAATTGAAAGAATGTGTTTATACAGTCCACCAAATCAATAAAACGGCATGCCCCTTTTACCTCATCGTTCAGGGGTCCAAGTCCAGACAGTTGCCCTCACGGTTGAAAGGATGGGCGTAGGCTGTTGAAGAATGGGACAAGATTCTGCACGAAATTGTTCGTACCGCGTGCAATGGATTTGCTTGGTGTTTTGAACGAGTTGTGCGAGCGTAGTAAGCCAAATGGATGAACATAAGAATAAACATGTAGAAGACCATGTTTTCCATGGTTCTTTCGAGTAAAATGATGGGCATTTGCATTCGTGTGCTGATAACACACAACCGGACTACATAGAGCGACAATACGTGACTAAAGAAGACCATGTTTTGCATGATTCTCTCGAGTAAAATGATGGGCATTTGCATTCGTGTGCTGATAACACACAACCGGACAACATAGAGCGACAATGCGTGACTAAAGGAGACCATGTTTTGCATGATTCTCTCGAGTAAAATGATGGGCATTTTCATTCGTGTGCTGATAACACACAACCGGACTACATAGGGCGACAGTACGTGACTAAAAAAGACCACGTTTTGCATGATTCTCTTGAGTAAAATGATGGGCATTTGCATTCGTTTGCTAATAACACACAACCGGACTACATAGAGCGACAATACGTGACTAATGAAGACCATGTTTTGCATGATTCTCTCGAGTAAAATGATGGGCATTTGCATTCGTTTGCTAATAACACACAACCGGACTACATAGGGCGACAATACGTGACTAAAGAAGACCATGTTTTGCAGATTATCTCGAGTAAAATGATGGGCATTTGCATTCATGTGCTGATAACACACAACTGGACTACATAGGGCGACAATACGTGACTAAAGAAGACCATGTTTTGCATGATTCTCTTGGGTAAAATGATGGGCATTTGCATTCGTTTGCTAATAACACACAACCGGACTACATAGAGCGACAATACGTGACTAAAGAAAACCATGTTTTGCATGATTCTCTCGAGTAAAATGATGGGCATTTGCATTCGTGTGTTGATAACACACAACCGGACTACATAGGGCGACAATACGTGACTAAAGAAGACCATGTTTTGCATGATTCTCTTGAGTAAAATGATGGGCATTTGCATTCGTTTGCTAATAACACACAACCGGACTACATAGAGCGACAATACGTGACTAGAGAAGACCATGTTTTGCATGATTCTCTCGAGTAAAATGATGGTCATTTGCATTCGTGTGCTGATAACACACAACCGGACTACATAGGGCGACAATACGTGACTAAAGAAGACCATGTTTTGCAGATTCTCTCGAGTAAAATGATGGGCATTTGCATTCGTGTGCTGATAACACACATCCTGACTACATAGGGCGACAAAACGTGACCAAATGTTTCCTAATGTATCACCATTATATTCCAGCATGCAAGATGAATATCGAAGTATGAACCTCTTCACGACTACACTGCATATGTAGCATGCACAATATACCACATAGGGCAGTACGAGGAGTGCGAGCGGTGGCAGGTGCTTTTCATGTAATATTTACCTTTCAGGACCCAATTCCCCTCCGAGCATATTTGACGGTCAGGATCCAAGTGGCCTTGGCACCAATTTCTTCTGTCCTCATCTAATATTTTCTGTTTGCGTTCCCAGTCTCTCCTCCGGTAATATTTGCCATTAAAGTTCCCATTTTCAACTAAGGTTATGTGTACCGGTTAAGATTGTCCTTCCTTTTCCGGTCAGCAGATAAGCAACCAATGCGAGGCCGTCGGAATGACTCTCAAAATGGAGGGCAATGCCGATCGAGTGTCATTATTGAGAGCTGGAGCCTACCAGTGATGATGGGGTGACGGTTCGTCTGGTTGATGACTCGCAGTGCGATGACTGGGCGGTAACTAATGCGCCCATTACTGAATGCTGACTATTACGGTGATGATAGGGTGAGGTCTAGCCTCGATGATGGATAAACTACCCTCCACCACGGCTGGGTGGAGAGTATAATAAATGCCTGCTCAGAACGAATCTGACATCGTATATTGATTGTGATAATCTTAAGTAAATAAAATAAGACAAGAGCTCCTGGAATCGTATCCCTGTTTTTGGACCCATCTTATCGTTTTTTGATAAGCATGAGTGAACAAGATGAGATATCAGATCCTATATTCGGTGTCTTGTTTATGGTGGTTTCTTATATCTTGTCTGTGATAAGATTGAGTTATGCGCTCGTCGTTTCATGCTTCTGAGATCTTGAGGTCGGAATCAGGGTATGATATTACTATCTTGAATACACTGGATCAGCATCGAACTCATCATGGTTGTGAAAACATGGCATCAAATCAGGACCTGAAAACCTATTCGTGTTAGTGATTGTGTTTCGGCTTTATTTCATTTGGTTTATTATCAGTTTGGAGGAGGTATCTCAGACCCCCAATAAACGTGCGTCGAAACCTTGTTTGTGATAAGATTTGGAAACGAGATATATGTCAGGTCCTAGATTCGTAGTCCTGTTTTTGTAGCTGTCCCATCTTGATTGGGATGACTTGCACGTCGCCCCTATCTTATCTGGTTTGGGATAAGTTTGGACAACGTAACTCTGACCGTTAGCAAATAACGTCCTTCGTGGAGGAAAATGTTGTCATGCTATAAGATGTGAATTGTTTCGTATCCCCGTACCTGTTTGTGTTTGGTCGAAGTCTTGTGCACATTCTCTAAGAAACGTAGATCTACTGTTACTTGAAATGTTTCGGCATTAAACTATTACAAAAATAGAATTACGATGATATGTTCCGTTTCGTGCTTGATGGTCAACGAGAAACATAACTATTTGATGCGGTACAACTCGTCAATGGTGAGTTAATCATAATGAAGCTGTGCCATGTCGGAAATACAACCGTTTTTCACTACGTTGATCAACATGTTTCAAATCTGTTAATTGGTCCTCGCGAGTGCTTTATTCGAAGAAAGCACAGCGGTAGGGTAAAATAATCTATTTACACCATAATTTTCCAATTTCCACTCCATTAGTGTTATTTTTCAACACCAGACGTCAGCAAAACGAAGATTGGCATTGTTGGCACCAAACGAATGTTCGAGCTGGCTTTACCCACTAGAGGCTGCTTTACCCACTAGAGGCTGCTTTACCCACTAGAGGCTGCTTTACCCACTAGAGGCTGCTTTACCCACTAGAGGCTGCTTTACCCACTAGAGGCTGCTTTACCCACTAGAGGCTGCTTTACCCACTAGAGGCTGTTACAGTCTGCAGTATCGAAATGTAATAAAACAGAGTAAATGACATTGAATTCAAATCTCACTCGCAGTACCATTAGGTAAATTCGTACGTTTTGTTTTATTCAAAATCGTTTTTTGAGGGAATTATACAGCATATTTTACACTTTATCGATTACCTCTGATCTAATCATTATTTTATATGCGTTTAGATTATTTGATAAATACTTATAACTACTTCACTCACACTAAACTCAATCTATGAATAATGAGTGACTCAGCAACTTCGATGAAAAGAAACGTCAGCAAGCGTGATAGTTGAATTGTCACTCAATCCCGAACGATCAACTATTCCAACTCAAATTTGCACCTCTGCAGTTAACGAGCTCAGGTCAACCACTCCACTATTAGAACCGTGTCAATGACTATCATATATTTTTTATATACGAAAAAAACATATCAATCTCAATCACATCTCTTTCTTAACTTCCCGTTAGTGCTATGAGTAT
>SDVV010014180.1:0-14878 GCA_016164225.1 Gammarus roeselii | reverse complement strand
AATATATATGTACATGTGTATATCCACCTGTATTATGCTCTTTATAAACATTGTAAATGTTATTCCCAAATGTGTATTTCATTATTAAATATATGTATAAATAAATCTTGTTTCATTGTCTACAGAAAAAAACTCATCTGAAAAAATACGTGAACGTATCTGTTCTATTCTTAACGTTGTGTCCTGATGAAACTTTGAACGGCATTAAATGCGATTAAGCGAATGGATTTAATCAATCGTGCAACATATTTCTTGCATAAGTACTTCGATTATCCTAGACATAGGTTCGAGCAGTAAAAATTTCTATTCAAATGAGTCATTCAATAACAATCCGAGTAATATATCATGCCGTGCGAAATAGTACAATCATATACAGTATCCAGAAGACCTAATAACATACATCTATATAATCCATACGTAAGCAATGCAAGCAATAAGATACCGTAAGGAATCGGAAATATATCGTAAGGTAACGGAAATTCCCCAATATGACTTTATTTCTCGTGAAAAAAAAGGTCTATGTGTGACCATACATCCAGAGATAAAAAGTCGCTGACTGTCATGCCTACATTGAAACTCACTTGAGTAAATTGTCTCTTTGTGGTTACAGACTACCTTATTCCATCACAAAAAGCACATCTGGAGTCCCTATCTCCAGGGGTGTTTTTATGTAGCCCCCCCTATCTCACGCGACTGACTCCCCTCTTCCCCACACCGTCACGGGCAGGCCCTATGTACCAAGAAACCTCACTTGACCCAAATAGAACAGAGCACTCGAGATGCGTTCTAACATATGCATCAGCCGACTCACAAAAAACCTCCGTTCATGGTATCTCTATGAAGTATCAGAAACTAACTTGATCAATTTGTCTTAACATATAACTACAATGTCCGAGAAATACAGCGCCTGAGTCAGAAACATTAACAAATAATATTCATCCTAATTATCGTCTATCTGATTCCTTCACTAAAAGCATATTCGGTCGAGTCACAAAAAAACCTCCGTTCATGGTATCTCTATGAAGCATCAGAAACTATTTTGACCAATTTGTCTTAACATATAACTACAATGTCCGAAATATACAGCGCCTGAGTCAGACACATTAACAAATAATATACATCCTAATTATCGTCTATCTAATTCCTTCACAAAAGCATATTTGCAGTAAGTATTCCCAGGGCAATTCTCTGTAGTATATATTTTTGGGCCGTTTCGGTGGTCTATATCTTTGGGCCGTTTCGGTGGTCTATATTTTTGGGCCGTTTCGATGGTCTATTTCTTTGGGCCGTTTCGGTGGTCTATATTTTTGGGTCGTTTCGATGGTAGATACACTACTAACATCACAGTGCCTCTAACACAATGTTAACAGAAACATTACATTGCCTCAACACAATATTAACAAAAACATTACACTGCCTCTAACACAATGTCAACAAAAACATTACAGTGCCTCTAACACGATGTTATCAGAAACATTACAGGGCCTATAACACAATGTTAACAGAAAACATTACAGTACCTCAACACAATGCGAACAGAAACATTACACTGCCTCTAACAAAATGTTAACATAAACATTACAGTGCATCTAACACAATGGTAACAGAAAGATTACTGAACCTCAACCTATTATTAACAGAAACATTACAGTGCATATAACACAATGTTAACAGAAACATTACAGTTCCTATAACACAATGTTAAGTTAAACATTGCAGGTCCTCCAACACAATGTTAACAGAAACCTTAGTGCCTCGAACACAAAGTCAACAAAAACATTAGAGTGCCTCTAACACAATATTAACAGAAACATTACAGTGCCTTTAACACAATGTTCACAAATCATTAAAGTTCGTCTAACACAATGTTAACGGAAACATTACAGTGCCTCTTACACAATGTTAACAGAAACTTTACAGTGCCTCTAACATAATGTTACGAGAAACATTGCAGTGCCTCTAACACATTGCTAACAGAAACATTACAGTGCCTCTAACACAATGTTAACCGAATCAATACAGTGCCTCTAACACAATGTTAACAGAAACATTAGAGTGCCTCTAACTCAATGTTAACAGAGAAATTACAGTGCTTCTAACACAGTGTTAGCGGAAACACTACAGTGCCTATAACACAATGTAAACAGGAACATTACAGTGTCTCTGAAACAATGTTAACCGAACCATTACAGTGACTCTAGCACAATGTTAACAGAAACATAACAGTGCGTCTAGCACAATGTCAACAGAAACGTTACAGTTCCTCTATAACAATATTAACAGAAACATTACAGTGCCTAACTCACACTATTAACAGAAACAGAACATTCCCACTAACACAATGGTTACATAAATATTATAGGGCCTCTAACACAATGTTAACAAAAACATTGCAGTACCTCTAACACAATGGTGACTGAAACATTACACTGCCTCTAACAAAATGTTGACAAAAACATTAAAGTGCCTCTAACACAATAGTAACATAATCATTACAGTGCCTCTAACACAATGTAAACATAACACAACAGTGCCTCGAACACAATGTTTGCAGAAAACTTACAGTGCCTCTAACACAATGTTAACATGAATATTACAGTGCCTCTAACACAATATTAACAGAAACATTACATTGCCTCTAACACAAGGTTAACAAAAACATTACAGTGATTCTAACACAATGTTAACAGAAACATTAGTGTCGATCAGACAATGTTACCAGAGACATTGCAGTGTCCTTAACACAATCTTAACATAAGCATTAAACTGCCTCCAAGACAATGTTAACATAAACATTACAGTGCCTTCAACACGGTGTGAACAGAAACATTGCAGTGCCTCTAACACAATGTTAACAGAAACATTACAGTACCTCTAACATAATGTTAACAGAAACATTACAGTGCTCTAACACAATGTTAACAAAAACATTACAGTGCCCCTAACACAAAGTTAACAGGAACATTACAGTGCCTCTAACACAATGGTAACAAAAATATTACAGTGCCTCTAACACAATGTTAACAGAAACAGTACAGTTCCTCTAAGACAATGTTAACAGAAACATTACATTGCCTCCAACACATTGGTAACAGAAACATTTCAGTGCCTCTAACACAATGTGACCAGAAATATTACATTGGCTTTAGCACAATGTTAACAAAAATATTTCAGTGCCTCTAACACAATGTTTACAGAAACATAACCGTGCCTCTAACGCAATGTTAACAGATAAATTTCAGTGCCTCTAACAACAGAAACATTACAGTGCCTCTAACAAAATGTTAACAGAAACACTACAGTGACTCTAACACAATGGTAACAGAAACATTTCAGTGTCTTCAACACAATGTTAACAAAAACATTACAATGCCTCTAACACAATATTAACCGAAGCATTACAGTGCCCCTAACACAATGTTAACAGAAACATCACAGTGCCTCTAACACAATGGGGACAGGAACATCACAGTACCTCCAACACAATGTTTACAGAAACGTTACAGTGCCTCAAATACAATGTCAACATAAACAATACAGTGCCTCAGACACAATGTTGACAGAAACATTACAGTGCCTCCTACACAATGTTAACAGAAACATTACAGTGCCTCCACACAATGTTAACAGAAACATTACACTGCCTCAAACACAATATTAACATAAACATTACAGTGAACCTAACACAATGTTAACAGAAACATTACAGTGCCTCTAACACAATGTCAACAAGAACATTACAGTGCCTCTGAAACAATGTTGACAGGAACATTACAGTGCCTATAACACAATGTTAACAGAAACATTACAGTGCCTACAACACAATGTTAACTAAAACATTGTAGTGCCTCTAACACAATGTTAACAGCAAAACTACAGCGCCTGTAACACAATGTTAACAAAAACATTACACTGCCTCTAACACAATGGTAACAGAAACATTGCAGTGCCTCTAACACAAGGTTAACAAAAACATTACAGTGATTCTAACACAATGTTAACAGAAACATTAGTGACGCAAAGACATTGTTACCAGAGATATGCAGTGCCTCTAACACATTGTTAACATAAGCATTAAACTGCCTCTAAGACAATGTTAACATAAACATTACAGTGCCTTCAACGCGGTGTAAACAGAAACATTGCAGTGCCTCTAACACAACGTTAACAAAATATATTACAGTGCCTCTAACACAATGTTAACAGAAAAATACAGTGCCTCTAACACAGTGTTAACAGGAACATTACAATGCCTCTGACACAATGTTAACAGAAACGTTACAGTGCCTCCAACACAATGTTAACAGAAACATCACAATAAGTTCAACACAATGTTAACAGAAACATTACAATGCCTCTAACACAATGTTAACCGAAACATTTCAGTGCTTCTAACACAATGTTAACAGAAACATCACACTGCCTCTAACAAAATGTAGACAGGAACATCACAGTGCCCCCAACACAATGTTAACAGAAATTTTACAGTGCCTCTAACACAATGTCAACAAAAACATTACAGTGCCTCGGACACAATGTTGACAGATATATATTACAGTGCCTCTAACACAATGTTAAGAGAAACATTACCGTGCCTCAACACAATGTTAACAGAAACATTACACTGCCTCTAACACAATGTTAACATAAACATTACAGTGCATCTAACACAATGTTACCAGAAACATTACAGTGCCTCTAACATAATATTAACAAAAACATTACAGTGCCTCTGACACAATGTTAACAGAAACATTACAGTGCCTATAACACAATGATAACAAAAACATTACAGTGCCTAGAACACAATGTTAACTTAAACATTGTTGTGCCTCTAACACAATGTTAACAGAAAACTTAATGCCTAAACCACAATGTTAACAGAAACATTACAGTGTCTCTAACACAATGTTGGCAGAAACATTATAGTGCCTCTAACACAATGTTAACAGCAACATTACAGCGCCTCTAACACAATGTTACCAGAAACATTACACTGCCTCTAATAACATAATGTTAACAGAAATACTACAGTGCATCTAACACAAGGTTAACATAAACATTACAGTGCATCCAGCACATTGTTAACAGAAACATTGCAGTGCCTCTATAACAATGTTAACAAAAGCATTAGAGTGCGTCTAACACAATGTTAACAGAAAAATTACAGTGCCTAGAACACAAGGTTAACTTAAACATTGTTGCGCCTCTAACACAATGTTAACAGAAAACTTAATGCCTATACCACAATGTTAACAGAAACATTACAGTGTCTCTAACACAATGTTGGCAGAAACATTATAGTGCTTCTAACACAGTGTTAGCAGAAACTCTACAGTGCCTCTAACACAATGTTAACAGGAACATTACAGTGCCTCTAAAACAATGTTAACAGAAACATTACAGTGGCTCTAACACAACGGTACCAGAAACATAACAGTGCCTCTAGCACAATGTTAACAGAAACATTACAGTGCCTTTGAGAAAATGTTAATAAAAACATTACAGTGCCTAAAAAACACTGTTAACATGAACATTATTAAGCCTCTAATTCAATGGTAACATAAACATTATAGGGCCTCCAACACAATGTTAACAAAAACATTGCAGTGCCTCTAACACAATGGTGACCGAAACATTACACTGCCTCTAACACAATGGTTACATAAACATTATAGAGCCTCTAACACAATGTTGACAAAAACATTGCAGTGTCTCTAACACAATGGTGACCGAAACATTTCACTGCCTCTAACACAATGTCGAAAGAAACATTACAGTGTCTCTATCACAATGGTAACAGAAACATTACAGTTCCTCTAACACAATGTTAACAGGAACATTACAGTGCCTCTAACACAATATCAACAAAAACATTACAGTGCCTCTAACACAAGGTTAACGAAAACATTATAGTGATTCTAACACAATGACAACAGAAACATTAGTGTCGCTAAGACAATGTTACCGGTGACATTGCAGTGCCTCTAACACAATGTTAACATAAGCATTAAACTGCCTCTAAGATAATGTTAACATAAACATTACAGTGCCTTCAACGTGGTGTAAACAGAAACATTACAGTGCCTCTAACACAATGTTAGCTATAACATTACAGTGCCTCTAACACAATGTTAACCGAAACATTACAGTGCCTCTATTACAATGTTAACAAAAACATTACTGTGCTTCTAACACAATGTTAACAGAAACATTACACTGCTTCTAACACAATGGTAACAGAAACATTACAGTGCCTCTAACACAATGTTAACATAACATAGAAGTGCCTCTAACACAATGTTGACAGAAAACTGACAGTGCCTCTAACACAATATTAACAGAAACATTACAGTGCCTCGAACACAAGGTTAACAAAAACATTACAGTGATTCTAACCCAATGTTAACAGAAACATTAGTGTCGCTAAGACGATGTTAGCAGAGACATTGCAGTGCCTCTAACACATTGTTAACATAAGCATTAAACTGCCTCTAAGACAATGTTAACATAAACATTGCAGTGCCTTCAACGCGGTGTAAACAGAAAAAATACAGTTCCTCTAACACAATGTTAACAGAAATATTACAGTGCCTCTAACACAATGTTAAGAGAAAAATTGCAGTGTCTCTAACACAATGTTAACAGAAACATTACAGTGCCCCTGACACAATGTTAACAAAAACGTTACAGTGCCTCCAACACAATGTTAACAGAAACATTACCGTGCATCCAACACAATGTTAACAGAAACATTACACTGCCTCTAACACAATGTTAACAGAAACATTACACTGCCTCTAACACAATGTTAGCAGAATCTTTACAGTTTCCGTAACACAATGTTAACAGAATCAATACAGTGCCTCTGACACAATGGTAATAGAAACATTACAGTGCTTCAAACACAATGTTAACAGAAACATTACAGTGCCTCTAACACAATGTTAATAAGAACATTACAGTGCCTCTAACACAATATTAACAGAAACATTACAGTGCCTCTAACACAAGGTTAACAAGAACATTACAGTGATTCTAACACAATGTTAACGGAAACATTAGTGTCGTTAGGACAATGTTACCAGAGTTATGCAGTGCCTCTAACACATTGTTAACATAAGCATTAAACTGCCTCTAAGACAATGTTAACATAAACATCACAGTGCCTTCAACGCGGTGTTAACATAAACATTGCAGTGCCTCTAACACAATGTTAACAGAAATATTACAGTGCCTCTAACACAATGTTAACAGAAAAATTAGTGCCTCTAACACAATGTTAAAAGAAACATTACAAAACCTCTGACACAATGTTAACAGAAACGTTACAGTGCCTCCATCACAATGTTAGCTGAAACATTACCTTGCATCCAACACAATGTTAACAGATAAATTTCAGTGTCTTTAAAATATTGTTAACAGAAACATTACAGTGCCTCTAACAAAATGTTAACAGAAACACTACAGTGACTCAAACACAATGGTAACATAAACTTTTTAGTGTCTTCAACACAATGTTAACAGAAACATTACAATGCCTCTAACACAATGTTAACCGAAGCATTACAGTGCCCCTAACACTATGTTAACAGAAACATCACAGTGCCTCTAACACAAGGTTAACAAGAACATTACAGTGATTCTAACACAATGTTAACGGAAACATTAGTGTCGTTAGGACAATGTTACCATAGTTATGCAGTGCCTCTAACACATTGTTAACATAAGCATTAAACTGCCTCTAAGACAATGTTAACATAAACATCACAGTGCCTTCAACGCGGTGTTAACATAAACATTGTAGTGCCTCTAACACAATGTTAACAGAAATATTACAGTGCCTCTAACACAATGTTAACAGAAAAATTAGTGCCTCTAACACAATGTTAAAAGAAACATTACAAAGCCTCTGACACAATGTTAACAGAAACGTTACAGTGCCTCCATGACAATGTTAGCTGAAACATTACCTTGCATCCAACACAATGTTAACAGATAAATTTCAGTGCCTTCAAAATATTGTTAACAGAAACATTACAGTGCCTCTAACAAAATGTTAACAGAAACACTACAGTGACTCAAACACAATGGTAACATAAACTTTTTAGTGTCTTCAACACAATGTTAACAGAAACATTACAATGCCTCTAACACAATGTTAACCGAAGCATTACAGTGCCCCTAACACAATGTTAACAGAAACATCACAGTGCCTCTAACACAATGGGGACAGGAACATCACAGAACCTCCAACACAATATTTACAGAAACGTTACAGTGCCTCAAATACAATGTCAACATAAACAATACAGTGCCTCAGATACAATGTTGACAGAAACATTACACTGCCTCTAACACAATGGTAACATAAACATTACAGTGAATCTAATACAATGTTAACAGAAACATTACAGTGCCTATAACACAATGTCAACAAGAACATTGCAGTGCCTCTGAAACAATGTTGACAGGAACATTACAGTGCCTATAACACAATGTTAACAGAAACATTACAGTGCCTACAACACAATGTTAACTAAAACATTGTAGTGCCTCTAACACAATGTTAACAGAAAACTTAGTGCCTATACCACAATGTTAACAGAAACATAACAGTGCCTCTAACATAACGATAACAGAAACATTATAGTGCCTCTAACACAGGGTTAACAGCAAAATTACAGCGCCTCTAACACAATGTTAACAAAAACATTACACTGCCTCTAACACAATGGTAACAGAAATATTCAAGTGCATCTAATACAAGGTTAACAGAAACATTACAGTGCCTATAACACAATGTTAACAAAAACATTACCGTGCCTATAACCCAATGTTAACTTAAACATTGCAGTGCCTCCAACACAATGTTAACGGAGACCTTAGTGCCTCCAACACAAAGTTAACATAAACATTACAGTTCCTCTAACACGATGTTAACAGAAACATTGCAGTGCCTCTAACACAAGGTTAACAAAAACATTACAGTGATTCTAACACAATGTTAACAGAAACATTAGTGTCGCATAGACAATGTTACCAGAGATATGCAGTGTCTCTAACACATTATTAACGTAAGCATTAAACTGCCTCTAAGACAATGTTAACATGAACATTACAGTGCCTTCAACGCGGTGTAAACAGAAACATTGCAGTGCCACTAACACAATGTTAACATAAATATTACAGTGCCTCTAACACAATGTTAACAGAAAAATTACAGTGCCTCTAACACAATGTTAACAGAAACATTACAATGCCTCTGACACAATGTTAACAGAAACGTTACAGTGCCTCCAACACAATGTTAACAGAAACATCACAATAAGTTCAAGACAATGTTAACAGAAACATTACAATGCCTCTAACACAATGTTAACCGAAACATTGCAGTGCTTCTAACACAATGTCAACAGAAACATCACACTGCCTCTTACAAAATGTGGACAGGAACACCACAGTGCCCCCAACACAATGTTAACAGAAATTTTGCAGTGCCTCTAACACAATGTCATCAAAAACATTACAGTGCCTCGGACACAATGTTGACAAAAATATTACAGTGCCTCTAACACAATGTTAAGAGAAACATTACCGTGCCTCAACACAATGTTAACAGGAACATTACACTGCCTCTAACACAATGTTTACATAAACAATACAGTGCATCTAACACAATGTTACTAGAAACATTACAGTGCCTCTAACATAATATTAACAATATCATTACAGTGCCTCTAACACAATGTTAACAGAAACATTACAGTGCCTATAACACAATGTTAACAGAAACATTATAGTGCCTAGAACACAATGTTAACAGAAATACTACAGTGCATCTAACACGAGGTTAACAGAAACATTACAGTGCCTCCAGCACATTGTTAACAGAAACATTGCAGTGTCTCTATAACAATGTTAACAAAAAAATTACAGTGCGTCTAACACAATGTTAACAGAAAAATTACAGTGCTTCTAACTCAGTGTTAGCAGAAACTCTACAGTGCCTCTAACACAATGTTAACAGAAACATTACAGTGCCTCTAAAACAATGTTAACAGAAACATTACAGTGCCTTTGAGAAAATGTTTATAGAAACATTACAGTGCCTAAAAAACACTGTTAACATAAACATTATTAAGCCTCTAATTCAATGGTAACATAAACATTATAGGGCCTCCAACACAATGTTAACAAAAACATTGCAGTGCCTCTAACACAATGGTGACCGAAACATTACACTGCCTCTAACACAATGGTTACATAAAAATTATAGAGCCTCTAACACAATGTTAACAAAAACATTGCAGTGTCTCTAACACAATGGTGACCGAAACATTTCACTGCCTCTAACACAATGTCGAAAGAAACATTACAGTGTCTCTAACACAATGGTAACAGAAACATTACAGTTCCTCTAACACAATGTTAACAGGAACATTATAGTGCCTTTAACACAATATCAACATAAACATTGCAGTGCCTCTAACAAAAGGTTAACAAAAACATTATAGTGATTCTAAAACAATGTTAACAGAAACATTGGTGTCGCTAAGACAATGTTATCAGAGACATTGCAGTGCCTCTAACACAATGTTAACATAAGCATTAAACAGCCTCTAAGATAATGTTAACATAAACATTACAGTGCCTTCAACGCTGTGTAAACAGAAACATTACAGTTCCTCTAACACAATGTTAACTATAACATTACAGTGCCTCTAACACAATGTTAACCGAAACATTACAGTGCCTCTAACACAATGTTAACAAAAACATTATAGTGCTTCTAACACAATGTTAACAGAAACATTACCGTTCATCCAACTCAATGTTAACAGAAACATTACACTGCCTCTAACACAATGTTAACAGAAACATTACACTGCCTCTAACACAATGTTAACAGAATCATTACAGTGTCTCTAACACAATGATAACAGAGTCATTACAGTGCCTCTGACACAATGCTAATAGAAACATTACAGTGCTTCAAACACAACGTTAACAGAAACATTACAGTGCCCTTACGCAATGTTAAAAATTATCATTACAGTGCCTCTAACGCGATGTTAATAGAAACATTGCAGTGCCTCTAACACAAGGCTAACAAAAACATTACAGTGATTCTAACACAATGTTAACAGAAACATAAGTGTCGCTAAGACAATGTTAACAGAAACACTACAGTGTCTTCAACAAAATGTTAAAAGAAACATTATAGTGCCCTAACGCAATGTTAACAATGACATTACAGTGCCTCTAACACGATGTTAACAGAAACATTGCAGTGCCTCTAACTCAATATTAACATGAACATTTTAGTGCCTCTAACACAATGTTATTAGGATCATTACAGTGTCTCTAACACAATGTTACAAGAAACATTGCTGGGCCTCCAACACATTGTTAACAGAAACACTACTGTGACTAACACAATGTTCACAGAAACATTACAGTGTCTTCAACACAACGGTAACAGAAACATTATAGTGCCTAGAACACAATGTTAACTTAAATATTGAAACGCCTCTAACACAATGTTAACAGAAAACTTAGTGCCTATACCACAATGTTAACAGAAACATTACTGTGTCTCTAAAACAATGTTAACAGAAACAATACAGTGGCTCTAACACAATGTTACCAGAAACATAACAGTGCCTCTAGCAGAATGTTAACCAAAACATTACAGTGCCTTTAAGACAATGTTAACAAAAACATTACAGTGCCTAAAACACACTGTTAACAGAAACATTACTAAACCTCTAACACAATGGTAACATAAACATTATTGGGCCTCCGACACAATGTTAACAAAAGCATTGCAGTGCCTCTAAAACCATGGTGACCGAAACATTACACTGCCTCTAACACAATGGTTACATAAACATTATAGGGCCTCTAACACAATGTTAACAAAAAACATTGCAGTGCCTCTAACACAATGGTGACCGAAACATTACACTGCCTCTAACAGAATGTTGAAAGTAATATTACGGTGCCTCTAACACAATGGTAACAGAAACATTACAGTGCCTCTAACACAATGTTAACATAACATAGAAGTGCCTCTAACACAATGCTGACAGAAAACTGACAGTGCCTCTAACACAATATGAACAGAAACATTACAGAGTCTCGAACACAAGGTTAACAAAAACATTACAGTGATCCTAACACAATGTTAACAGAAACATTAGTGTCGCTAAGACGATGTTAGCAGAGACATTGCAGTCCCTCCAACACATTGTTAACATAAGCATTAAACTGCCTCTAAGACAATATTAACATAAACATTACAGTGCCTTCAACGCGGTGTAAACAGAAAAATTACAGTTCCTCTAACACAATGTTAACAGAAATATTACAGTGCCTCTAACACAATGTTAACAGAAAAATTGCAGTGCCTCTAACACAATGTTAACAGAAACATTACAGTGCCTCTGACACAAGGTTAACAAAAACGTTACAGTGCCTCCAACACAATGTTAACAGAAACATTACCGTGCATCCAACACAATGTTAACAGAAACATTACACTGCCTCTATCACAATGTTAACAGAAACATTACACTGCCTCTAACACAATGTTAGCAGAATCTTTACAGTGTCCCTAACACAATGTTAACAGAATCATTACAGTGCCTCTGACACAATGTTAATAGAAACATTACAGTGCTTCAAACACAATGTTAACAAAAATAATACAGTGCCTCTAACACAATGTTAACAAGAACATTACAGTGCCTCTAACACAATATTAACAGAAACATTACAGTGCCTCTAACACAAGGTTAACAAAAACATTACAGTGATTCTAACACAATGTTAACGGGAACATTAGTGTCGCTAAGACAATGTTACCAGAGATATGCAGTGCCTCTAACACAATGTTAACATAAGCATTAAACTGCCTCTAATACAATGTTAACATAAACATTATAGTGCCTTCAACGCGGTGTAAACAGAAACATTGCAGTGCCTCTTACACAATGTTAACAGAAATATTACAGTGCCTCTAACACAATGTTAACAGAAAAATTACAGTGCCTCTAACACAATGTTAAAAGAAACATTACAATGCCTCTGACACAATGTTAACAGAAACGTTACAGTGCCTCCAACACAATGTTAACAGAAACATTACCTTGCATCCAACACAATGTTAACAGAAACATTACACTGCCTCTGACACAATGTTAACAGAAACATTACACAGCCTCTAACACAATGTTCGCAGAATCATTACAAAGTCTCAAACACAATGTTAACAGAATCATTACAGTGCCTCTGACACAATGTTAATAGAAACATTACAGTGTTTCAAACACAATGTTAACAGAAACATTGCAGTGCCTCTAACTCAATATTAGCAAGAACATTACAGTGCCTCTATCACAATGTCAATAGGAACATTACAGTGTCTCTAACACAATGTTACAAGAAACTTTGCTGTGCCTCTAACACAATGGTAACAGAAAAATTACAGTGCCTCAAAGACAATGCTAACAGAAACATTAGAGGGCCTCTAACACATTGTAAAAGAAACAATATTTTTCGCGTCAGAATTAAACTTTTTTCTGAACATTTTACCCTCATTATTGCCAGCCCATTACTGCCAGCCCATTACAGCCAACAAATTACTGTCAGCTCATTAGAGTCAGCTCATTACAGGCAGCCTATTACAGGCAGCCCGTTATCGTCAGCCCATTACAGTCAGCCCATTATATTCAGCCCATTACAGTCAGCCCATTACAGGCAGCCCATTGCAGTCACCCCGTTACAGCCAGCCCTAACGCAAGCTCCTGTACTTCCCTTTATTTCATATAATTGGATATTCCATTTCTGTTCACGATACAATGAAATTATTATGATAATTTTCTTATTTCCTGTTTCGTAATAACAATCTCCGTGTTTGAATAGCTTTTAAATTATATCATCTGAAAAATATAAACACCTTTGATTGTAAAACAGGGGACCAAGTTGATCAAGCGTACTGCATTCATGCTGGCCAACGTTTACTTTGGTGGAAACGTACAAACTAGGAATATTATTTAGGATTAGGATCAAATTTCATACGCTCTTTTTTATTCAAACTTGAGTTAGAGGACTTCAGAATCAATTGAGCAGATTTATTGAGTTTCGTATGAAATCACCAAAATGTGTAGTATTTATTTCAGAACTCTATTTTCATTTCGCGTCGCAGATCACCCATAAATTAATTTGATCCTGTAACTGAACCTGATCAAAAAATTTGCTTTCTAATCCTCGGTAATCCATCATGCAAACTAAATGTTTCACGAAATGCCTTCAGTAGAAGCAGAGACACAACGAGCTATTCTAAATAACGTTAATAACGAAACTTCGACTACGTATCCCACAATGAAGGTTTGAGGTAATTAAACCAGTATTTCCAATAACATATTTAATTTAAATTGATATAACATTAAATGAGTAGTTCAATGTATTGCAACTGCTTGCCATTGTCATTGCTTTTATAGTGAAACTATTTCATCATACGTGGACCGCAGTGTGATGAACACAGTGATGATGGTCATCCTACGTGTTCCGCAGTGTGATGAACACAGCGATGATGGTCATCCTACATGGGCCGCAGTGTGATGAACGCAGCGATGATGGTCATCCTACGTGGGCCGCAGTGTGATGCACACAGCGATGATGGTCATCCTACGCGGATCGCAGTGTTAGGAACACAGCGATGATGGTCATCCTACGTGAACCGCAGTGTGATGAACGCAGCGATGATGGTCATACTACGTGGGCCGCAGTGTGATGAACACAGCGATGATGGTCATCCTACGTGGGCCGCAGTGTGATGAACACAGCGATGATGGTCATCCTACGTGGACCG
>SDVV010014179.1:0-14878 GCA_016164225.1 Gammarus roeselii | reverse complement strand
CGGGGAGGTGTTCTTCGTTAAGGTTCTGTTCTTACCACGATCGGAGAGAGGTGTTCTTCGTTAAGGTTCTGTTCTTACCACGATCGGAGAGAGGTGTTCTTCGTTAAGGTTCTGTTCTTACCACGATCGGAGAGAGGTGTTCTTCGTTAAGGTTCTGTTCTTACCACGATCGGGGAGAGGTGTTCTTCGTTAAGGTTCTGTTCTTACCACGATCGGGGAGGTGTTCTTCGTTAAGGGTTCTGTTCTTACCACGATCGGGGAGGTGTTCATTCATCGAACGTAGTAGTGTGCAGAGAAGTTTATCAGAATATCTTACCATTTAAACGAACTCGTGAAATTAAACTAGATATAAAAATACTACTCAATTGTGACATCCTGATTAGGGAAATGTCTCCAAGTCACGACTCTTACATAATTCGATTTTCTGGGTCATTGTCCATACGAGGTGTTACAATATAAACACACTCCTTCATAAGATTGATCAACAATTAGTACCTCATAGGCAGATAATGACACTATGCTTTCCTATGTGAAGTCATCAGTTTATAAGGATTTCAAATCGTCATAACTATTTTTCTGCTTGACTGACTTCACGAATTTTAGTTTTTGAATTTTGCGCAAAGGTAAAAAGAAAATGTTGACAAAGTAGTTATTGCCTTGCGGACGACCTTTTAAAAAAGCCTGCTGGCCAGGCCTTGATGAAGTGCTTGCGCGACGCTTCGCTCTGGTGGATGGGGCTACGGAAAGCATTTAAACATGCTTCCTGATTTCATGGAGAAAATAATCTAAAGCTCGGACAACAACTAATCACTCTGATGTGGACCACTGGCCCCTTCATCCATCAACTTTTTAACGTACTGCCCCATGTGGATCACTCTGATGTGGACCACTGGCCACCTTCATCCATCAACTCTTTAACGTAGTGCCCCATGTGGATCACTCTGATGTGGACCACTGGCGTTCTGCAGTCACCAACTCTTTAACGTACTGCCTCATGTGGATCGCGTTGGTCCGTGGACCGTCCACAATCAATCATAACTGACGGTGTTGATATTGTATGGAAGTTTTAGCAGCTGGAAGCGGAAGCAATAATGCTCAGATTAGAGCCATTAAGAAAACAGGTCATAGCATGGTCGATTTGATTTGGTAATGCTGCAGGAAATTTTGTCTCGACTTCATAATGCACTCGCAGTATTTGACGTGGCATTTGAATGCATGGAGCGGCATTACGTAGACGCGAGACCGCTTGTCAATAGATATTCTAATATTCTCCCGTGCTTGCAGTGTAAGGTGTATCAAACAACGACTCCTTTTGATTCACGCATTTAATTCATATATGAGTAGGAGTATTGGTCCCATTGAGAAGGCACAGGAATGGTCACGCGCTCAGGCAGTCCTGTAGACAATTACCTAAGCAGATAATTACAATTTTTTTTTCTCGACATGTCGGGCAAAAATAATTGAAAATTCACGAAGTTCCGTAAACGTAAGAAATATCTTATTGCATAGTTACTTGGTGATGAAATAATCTAAATTAGTAGATTGTTTTACAGAAGTTGGAAAACCTGTGTCTTTATTTAGTGTCATTCATTCAGTAAGTATGCTCCCATGGTAGTCACGGCTACCATGACAGTCATACTCACTAGTAGTCGTTAGCGTCATAGTGAATGAACCTAGTTCAGACCAGTAGTGGTTAGCGTCATAGTGAATGAACCTAGTTCGGATTAGAAGTAGTTAGCGTCATAGTGAATGGACCTAGTTCAGACTAGTAGTGGTTAGCGTCATAGTGAATAAACCTAGTTCGGACTAGATGTAGTAAGCGTCATAGTGCATCGCCACTCCGCACTAACAAAATATTCTACTGTACTGACACTGATGGTCAGGGCACAGCTTCATAAGAATAGATATAAACACGTGCATTACATAGCACAAAATTCTGAAACCTACTGGAAACTGATACAGATTCTGATAAAGATACTGTAGGCCGAATCCCCCAGGATGGGGGTGGCCGATGGCAAGGCGTACCTCACACTCCTCTTATACACTCGTACTCAACTAAACTTAGCCGTTTTGCGATAGAGGGCTGAGCTGGGAGACCCCGCCACCCACTCTGGGTCAGGAGTGGGGTCCGAGGTGAGTGTCAGCAGCAGGGCCCGGCAGTCTAACTGTTTTACCTTTGCTACATCATAATAACCAGCCCTACCCCTCTCACGGCCATCCCGTTTCTCAACGAGATGCAAAGAGCGGGAAAGCACGTCATGGCGCGTCAAAAGCTCAACCACGCCTATCCATTGCACGCTTTCTCACTACCTTCACACTCATGTCTCTCCTTCCAAACGCCTGTGTCACGCCATCCATCCATTCAAACTTCGGTCGACCTCTAGGCTTGGGTCCACTCACCTCTGCCTTCATCGCCCTTTTCTCCAATGTTCCCTCATCCATTCTCTGCATATGCCCAAACCATCTCAGAAGACGCGAATCAACTCTGTCCACAAACTTCGTACCATCTCCGCGCAAATTCGAACAACGTCGTTGTTGATCCTGTCTATCAGCATCGCTCCGACTATGCCCCTTAAACATTTCATCTCGAAAGCATTCAACCTTTTCTTTCTTTTGCTCTCAGCACCCAAGACTCAGCTCCGTAGAGCACAGTTAGGACAACTAACCCAACCAAAGGGTTGGGTACTCCGTAGAGCACAGTTATGACAACTATCCCAACCAAAGGGATGGGTGCTCCGTAGAACACAGTTATGACAACTACCCCAATCAAAGGGTTGGGTGCTCCGTAGAGCACAGTTAGGACAACTACCCCAACCAAAGGGCTGGGTGCTCCGTAGAGCACAGTTAGGACAACCACCCCAACCAAAGAGTTGGGTGCTCCGTAGAGCATAATTAGGACAACTACCCCAACTAAAGGGTTGGGTGCTCCGTAGAGCGCAGTTAAGATAACTACCCCAACCAAAGGGTTGGGTGCTCCGTAGAGCACAGTTAGGACAACTACCTCAACCAAAGAGTTATGTGCTCCGTAGAGTACAGTTAGGACAACTACCCCAACCAAGGGGTTGGGTGCTCCGTTGAGCACAGTTAGGACAACTACCCCAACCAAGGGGTTGGGTGCTCCGTTGAGCACCCAACCCTTTGCATCCTTCTTTCACTCGCCACTTCACCTCAGTTCCCACTAATTCAGTCTTCACAAAGGAGCACAGGAACTTGAAACACTGAACTCCTCCAATAAGTCTCCTTTAGGAGGACACTAATTCTGCACGCATCGACATTTCTCGAACATCTCATTACTTTGCTTTTACCCACATTAACTCGTAGTTTGCTCCTCTCACACACCCTACCAAACTCCGAGACTAGTCAACACAACTTCTCCGAATTCGCCAACAGTGTTGTATCACCCGCAAACAATAGCTGACTCAACTGCCAACTCCACCCGTTCGCTCCCAACAGCTCCAAGCCATGACCCAATACACTCGTATTCACCTCCCTGACTATTCCATCCATGTTGAGGTAAAAGCCAGCGAGACATAACGCAACCTTGTCTCAGTCCCACTTTCACCACTCTGAACCAAGCACTCTCCTCACTTCCCTCTCTGACACGTGCTCTACTGAAAACGTAAACTCTGAACCGCTTTCAAGAACTCAGATAAGGCACAGCGGTAACCCACGTAGGATACCCTTCCCTTCAAAGAATTGGAATAAACATACCATCAACTGATCCCAATTCGAGATAGGATGCATGGCCGATTGAATTGGACACAAACCGCAGGCGAATGCAGCGAAGAAGAACGGAACTAATCGCAATCTACAGCCTCTACTGTGAGGACTAGCGATAAACTCTCCGTTGGTGAGTTAGTCCAAATCCCAGCGACGGTGCTGTATGAAAGCTACATACGCTAACACTGGCGCGTCAAAGGGAGGAGAACACGGTGCCATAACCCACCGTAGTTCTGGCGCATCATAGGGAGGAGAACACGGTGCCATAACCCACCGTAGTTCCTGTTGCAAATTAATCCAGCATATTTTGACCATTACATTTTGGTCCCGCGCATGTATTTGTGAAGGATGCCCTTTCCTTTTCTTGTGTTTGTCCCCTTCATTAGTGGATAGCCTCCCGCCCCAGTATTCTTGTGATTGTCCCCTTTATTAGTGGACAGCCCCTCGCCCCAGTATTCTTGTGTTTGTCCTCTTTATTGGTGGATAGCCCCCGCCCCAGTATTCTTGTGTTTGTCCCCTTGATTAGTGGATAGCCCCTCGCCCCAGTATTCTTGTGTTTGTCCCCTTTATTAGTGGATAGCCCTCCGCCTTAGTATTTTTGTGGTTGTCCCCTTTATTCGAGGATAGCCCTTCGCCCCAGTATTCTTGTGTTTGTCCCCTTTATTAGTGGATAGCCCCTCGCCCCAGTATTCTTGTATTTGTCCTCTTTATTAGTGGATAGCCCCTCGCCCCAGTATTCTTGTGTTTGTCCCCTTTATTAGTATAGCCCCCCGCCCCAGTATTCTTGTGTTTGTCCCCTTTATTAGTGGATAGACCCTGCCCCAGTATTCTTGTGTTTGTCCCATTTATTAGTGGATAGCCCCCTGCCCCAGTATTCTTGTGTTTGTCCTCTTTATTAGTGGATAGCCCCTCGCTTCAATATTGAAAGAATATGTGTGCCAATGTACGTTGACATGCATTTTTGCATTAGGCAAGACAGTGGGCAGATAGATTCTGTTCAAAACGTAAATAACGGTTGCCTTTTTGTAAGGCAGAGTTATACATCTTTTTGTCAATGGATCGCTAGGTTAAGACAAACCGCTTTACAAAGTGGAAGGACAAGTTGATATGCTGGAGATACATGTCGGTTGCTGATCATTTTGGGAACATATTATCTTGGCTCCAATGATGAAAAGGGCTTCATACATGCCCTGAAATGAAAGAAAGAAAATCTGTAAATTAAATGAAGGGAGAAAGACTCATTGATTCACAACAAAGCATGTATTATTACAGTGATCACCGTAATCCTCAAACCTTGACGAGGATAGTCTGAAGGGTCGTATTAGAGTCACATTAAAGTAATCACCGTAATCCTCAAACCCTGAAGAGGATAGTCTGAAGGGTCGTATTAGAGTCATATTAAAGTGATCACCGTAATTCTCAAACCCTGAAGAGGATAGTCTGAAGGGTCGTATTAGAGTCATATTAAAGTGATCACCGTAATTCTCAAACCCTGAAGAGGATAGTCTGAAGGTCGTATTTCCATATTTATCGATCAATAAATTCTCCTTAGAATCCCCAAAAAAAGGAGAGAAAAGGCTTCGCGAGCATGTACTCTATAGGGTAGAACTTGTGGCGTCAACTAATTTCCTTAAACGGCGCTCCATGTCAAGTCTCACTGGGTAGATACTTTCATTGACGGTGCAACCAACCGAAAGCTGCTGCAGGAAGCTATGGACCGTCGCTTGCCGCGGAGCAGAGCGAGGGACTCGGCATAAGAAAGGAAACGAGAGGAGAAGGGAGGTAGGAGGGGTGAGGTGCAGCTGCTGAATATGTGAAAGAGTAGAAGGCCAACTGCAAAAGACCCCCTCTCCATATGTACGACGACACCCCCATTCCATAGAGTTGCCAGTCTTCCGGGGCACGCTGAATGCTTTCACCCAGAGTGAGCGCCGCAGTCACTTTCACTCTCGAAGGGAGTTACAGCACGAGAGCACTCGCCCGCTTGCCTTTTTTGACCCTTCTGCTCCTCCTCTCATAGAGGCTCTGTTTTTGTACGATGGATTGGTGTCGTATGGTCGTATCACAAACTTTGCGACCACGATGTGTGATCGAGAAGACTCCTGTCATGAGTGGACATGGCAGGAGTTATGTCACCTTTAATGCGATCACGCTGTGTATTAGAGAAGGCTTCTAACATGAGTTAACATGGAGGGGTTATGTCACCTTCTTTATCTGCCACGCTGTGTGATTGAGAAGGCTCCTGTCATGAATGGACTTAGCGGGGAGTCATGTCACCTTCTTTATCTGCCACGCTGTGTGATTGAGAAGGCTCCTGTCATGAATGGACATAGCGGGGGGTCATGTCACCTTCTTTATCTGCGACACTGTGTGATTGAGAAGGCTCCTGTCATGAGTGGCATAGCGGGGGATCATGTCACCTTCTTTATCTGCCACGCTGTGTGATTGAGAAGGCTCCTGTCATGAATGGACATAGCGGGGGGTGGTGTCACCTTCTTTATGTGCCACGCTGTGAGAATGAGAAGGCTCCTGTCATGAATGGACATAGCGGGGTTCGTGTAACCTTCTTTGCTGACACTCTGTGGGATCGAGAAGGCTCCTGTCATGATTGGACATGGCAGCGGTCACGTCACCTACTCTCTTGCAACGTTGTGTGATCGAGACGGTCACTGTCATGACTGGTCACAGCGGTGGATATGGTCGAGTCAAATGTAAATGGCATAGACGTGTTTGCTGTTACATACCAAGTTACTTGTTTAAAAGATGTCTCGAAGACGTATCAACTTTTCTTGCTTACTTCGTTTTGAGCGTGGAGTTATTTTGTACTAGGGTAGAAAGTACGCCATTCTATTCAAGCACCTGTCGCCACCTAGGCTTCTAACACACTATTTTTGTCAAAAAAAAATTGTGTTACACGAAATGAAGGATTCGTTCATTTTTTGTACAGTAATGTCGATTAAAACATTGATAGCGTTGCCTTATAACTCCTGCCATCCATTACTGCAGCGGGAATCACGAGGGACTGCAAGATGAGGGAACGCTCAATGTTTAGTTGATCCGATTGGTCATTCGCGTTTGTTGAACTCGGCACATTATCGGATTTTATTCCGCTCTTGTAATTTAGCTGAGAAGGACGAGTGAACCCGTTAAGATGGCGTAGACTGGCTCAATATAAACGAACGAAGGTAACGGTCGAATCAGTCAGCTGAACCCATGTATATAATAAATGTAAATAGTTTTTTTCATAAGTGACCAAGCAGCATTCTTTTACAAATTCCTAACTGTAATTTGTAGTGTGTACGTGGAAAACATTTCATCAGGTTAATTGCGTACGTCGGAAATACACAAATAGTGAGATCGAGTTATTCTGATCTGCTTCAACACAAGGAATGTTAGAACGTTCAGTGAACAGTCAGAGACCCGTCAGAGACCCGTCAGAGACCAGACAGAGACCCGTCAGAGATCCGTCAGAGACCAGTCAGAGACCAGTCAGGACCAGTCCCGACCAGTCAGAGACCAGTCAGAGGCCAGTCAGAGACCAGTCAGAGACCAGTCAGAGACCAGTCAGAGACCAGTCAGAGACCAGTCAGAGACCAGTCAGAGACCAGTCAGAGACCAGTCAGAGACCAGTCAGAGACCAGTCAGAGACCAGTCAGATACCAGTCAGGGACCAGTCAGGACCAGTCAGATACCAGTCAGAGACCAGTCAGAGATCAGTCATGACCAGTCAGAGACCAGTCAGGACCAGTCAGGACCAGTCAGAGACCAGTCAGAGACCAGTCAAAGACCAGTCAGAGACCAGTCAAAGACCAGTCAGGGACCAGTCAGGACCAGTCAGTGACCAGTCAGAGACCAGTCAGAGACCAGTCTGGGACCAGTCAGGACCAGTCAGAGACCAGTCAGAGACCAGTCAGAGACCAGTCAGAGACCAGTCAGAGATCAGTCAGAGAACAGTCAGAGACCAGTCAGATACCAGTCAGAGACCAGTCAGGGACCAGTCAGGTACCAGTCAGGGACCAGTCAGGACCAGTCAGTGACCGTTCAGAGGTCATTCGTGCATTGACCAGTTAGGGATTAGTCTCAATTGAGAATTGGAAATATGAGAAATAAAAAAATCTAATAATACCCTTATGTCATTTGTACATTGTTTTTCTAGTTGGCAGTTGAAACTCATAGCCACGCAGCAAACTTATCTTTGCATATACTCTAAATCATAGTCATATGATGCAATAAATGATCAGAGGATCTCACAGTGGAAAAACTTTCTGATTTGCACTAAAAGTGTTCGGCATTGGTGATATTGTTTGTTTAAATGTGCCGTATAAACAATTCTACGGGTGGGTGGTGTTAGCTGAGAGTTCAATTAAGAAAGTTTTCACATCATTATTGTTTGTTTTGATAACATGTATATTCTTCATCCTCACCAAGTACTCGAGTGTTAATATACGTGTAGAACACATAATTTTGCATGTCGCGAAATAGTAAGTGAAATTCACACCGTAAAGTCCGTGGAGTTTTTCCGCAGGTTCATCCCCGCCGCGGGCCATATCTGGCCTTGACGGCTCACCAGATGTCTTGAGCAGCGGTGGCCACCTGCCGTATAGCTGCTCTAGACAGCCGGTGCAGCAGCTGCAGAGCAGAGATAACTCACCACCCAATGTCTAGGAAACAGGTGAAGAGCTTAGTAAACAGTGTAACACGTGCATGGAAGAGTTCCACAGTGGGGACGAAGATCTAGCCTATTTTAGTAAACCACCTGTTGGAGGAACACATTTATTTGATTCTAAGCCTATTAGACGTTATGCTTTCCAAATGATGTTTTCTTCTTTTGATGGTGATTCTCAAAACACGAAGATAAATAATATGATGAAAAAATATCTAAATTACATAAACGATATAAACGAAAAAGGATAAATAATTGATTTCGTTTTTTTTTTTCAGAAATTCACCACAAAAATGTACCAGCTGGGCAAAGAAAAAGAACCTCCTGCAATAAAACCTACACCCATATACCTACAGTAATAAAACATAATTCGTTTATGGTTAGTTTATAATCGAAAAAACATACACGACTTTTCCCATGTGGAATATAACTTCATATATAAATTTCTCAAACTGTATTATAAACGAACAAAGAATCTTAATGGATAAAATCAATTATATTTTCCGATGAGTACGAATATCGAGCAAAAAAATTATGATGGAAGATATCATTTATTCTTCAATCTTAAACGAGTTTTCTTTCGCTACTGCACATCCAACCCGCCACTATTATACCCCTCCATGTTCTCATGAATTGAGAGCTGTTTATTTATGGATGTAGGACAGAAAATACCTTCAATTGCAGAGCTTAGCTTGTATGTTCAATCGTTAGTTGATAGGGTTAGCAAGGCACAGTTTGGCAGAAGAGCACAAACAATGTTGCAGGGATAAATATTTGATTTTAGCTCAATTGTCATGGAAATAATGATTTCATAATGAAACTCAGAAGACTATTGACATTGTTACCCACTCGTATAGTCACATTTCCTTTTTCATAGGTTAATCGTGGGTTCATATTATTCTATATAGACCCCATTGTGACAAAAAGGGCTATTGGCCACAGTTTCATCAAGTGACCTCATCTCATTTACTGCAACTCTGTTATGCGTTGGTCTCTCTTTTTATAAAACAAACGTGATTGCTCTGAATTGGTCAACAAATCTCGATGGATTATAAATTTCGATTCGTTCAGATGGATTTCATATAACACGTCAGAGGAGCCACCAATAAGATTTTGCCCCGTATTATTAAAAGGGTGTCTCACACTGACTGGAAATATATTGACTAAAAAACTGCTTACCTCATTTTATTTTAGAAGTAACTTAGCCAAGAACTGAAGCACAACTGAATATCAACTCGCCGTTTGTGAGATCCATGAGATGCGACGGCCACTCTTTGGTACGCCATGCTTCCCAGCTACCTTTTATTCTCATTGTATTTACAGTGCTTTGTGTGGTCACGGAGCGGAACAACAGCAGGGCCCTGTAACCTGTGTACAGCTGCACGCACGTACTCTGACACAGCAGCACGGAATGCGTGACCTGGGCCTAACGCTGCAAGCCAACTAGTGCTAACAAGGCACCTGCTTTTTCTTAATGAGCCTATATCTGCTTTCACGCTTCAACTGAGGCACGGATGTCAATTACCCAATTAACCAAAGCAACGTTCATAGTGGATTCACGTTTCATGATATTAGGTGATTATTCAGTATCAGGATTGTTCCTTTGCGCGAACTGAGCTACCGCGATCGATATTTTAAGCTCAGAAACGAAGGTAAGCTTCAGGCCAGGGGGCGACAGATGTTTCACTGCGGCCGGACGATACTGTGGAAAACAACGCACATGTACGTTCCTATATTTGTAACACTTCATTAAAGTATGGACGAGAAAATCGTCTATTTCTGTTTGACGAGCGATACTTATCATGAGACAGTTTGGGTTCTGCCATCATAGAATATCATTAAATGACGATACGCAGATCAAAGTTCAGGATCATATCTAGTGTTAATCCCTGACTGAGTCTGACATATGAGTCAATTTGAACTGTCTCATTTATGAAAACATTGAAAACTACCAACCTGTAAACATTACTGGTAATCTTGCGTCATATCTATCTTTGCAATAACCTTCTACATTATGAGATTCATTTGTCGTTGTAGTCGTAGAAGGCCATCATCAATTAAGAAAGCACCCGCTATCAACACGGAAGTTACAACAAGTGAGATCATTTATTATTTTCTCTATCGATAAATGGTTCGTGATGATTTGCTGCAAAGCATTAATGAGCAGTTATCGTTGCAATATAAAAATGATGACGTGTTCCTATGTAGCAACAAAAGGTGCACATTTTGCCTCAGCCTGCATGCAGTTCAACACGTGCATGGCAAAGCATGCCAACCATAAAAAACGCATTTGCAGTGAAGTTAATGCCAAACGCTGAAGAAAAACGCTGAAAGAACAAAACAAATGGTCAAAAGAGAGCTTTGAGAGCAGTATTTTAATCAATATAACAAATTTGTGCCATCAATTCAGTAATGTATATGGTCACGTAACACATATATAGTAGCTGGCAACTCTCCCTCAAGTCCCGCCCTCCGCTGGAGACGATTAGTATGTTTTGCTGAGCGCGCCAGAACTGGCTGTTGTAAACACACTGTCTAGTTTTAGTTCATTTTTTCTATTATGAACGACATCTAATACAACGTAGGAAACAACTCATGAAGTTTATTTAAGGCTTTTAATTAGGAATTTATATCCACGCCTTCTTAATGTTCCATTGAACAGGCACAACGAACAGTGAATGACGATTCTTTGTGATTGCTGAGAGTAGCTGCGGCTGCTGCCAGAGGGTGGAGTCAGCGTCGCTATCAGCCTGCAGCTCACAACACTCGCTGTCTGCGCGTTTGGCGGACGATTCTGTTGTTGGCGGTGGAGCTGTGAGGTGGTGGTGATATGCTGCTCCGAGAGAGCCATCCCACATATGCTCTTCTACAACGACCTTTGCGGACTTCCTACAGTTTCTATGGTGCATCGACAATTTACGTGAAAACCGAATCTTATCCTTCTGGCCGTTGTGACAACCGAGATCTATGGATATATTTCCGGTAACAGTGACTTTTTGTGTTTAGAATAGTGAAGTGATTTACCTACATTGCACTTTGTAATCATTAAATTTACCTCAATGAAAACTTGAACATACTGTTGTTGTTTTCGTGCTTACGATTTGATGCTCATGGTGCTCTGATAACATACTCAAGTGATACGCAGCGTTGTGACTGATTTTGGTACAAATTTCCTTTCTCGATTATTTCGGTCGTCTTGAATCGATCAAACGGTGAAGGTCTAACTTCTGCCTTCGTGTCTTTCTTAGTTGCAGACTCAACTTCTCCAACGGATCTAATTCTACGTGCTGGAACATTTTCATTGATCTCACACAGGGGCATTCTAAACCAACACCTTTGAGGCTAATAAGAAGGTTGAACCTGCGTGTCTTATACTTTTAGTCACCAGGACACCTTTTGCAAATATCCCATCATCTCTGAAAAAGAGAGAAAAAATAATCAATATCTGTGCTAAGTGCATGGACTTTTTATTTGATAACAGTGTGATAATAAACCGCAACCATTACTACCTCAGCGGCCACCCCCTCACACTTACACAAACCCCCACACCTCACCCACCCACTCCCACAACTCAATCCCCTCTCCACACCTTCCCTCTCACAACACGTTCGTTTCCCACTCTCACTCGCTCCTCAACTCAATCAACTTACCCCTGAGCAATATATCAACTTACTGCCCCATCTGCCGCCTCTTCCTCCCCTCAACCATCTCAACTCAGACTACAGTCGTCCACGCTCTACTCCCCATCCGTCTCGATCCCCTTTCCGAGTGCCTCCTTCCCCGTTTCGAGTATCTCAGTCCCCATCTCCATTCCGAACTCCCCACCAGTCACCCTTCCGTGCTCCCCAAACCACCCTACCTCCTCCCACCCCAACCACAACAAACAACAACAGCAGTGTCAGCAACAGGAACAACAACCCGCTGAATCCTCTGCTAGCTCTGGAGTCCTTAGCGTCTATCATGGTGCAAAGTGTCGATATGCCCTTTTTCTATCACAATAGGTACGTAGCAACGTTCATTGTTTAGCATCATTAACACGTGAATGATAAATGCTGGTAAGGGTTTCATGCCTTCTTTTCGGAACTCACTCACTATTTCAACCGCGACTCCACAGCGTTCAATAAACCTGGCATGTGTTTGCAATAAATCCTC
The DNA here is from genome assembly GCA_016164225.1 of Gammarus roeselii. Classification (NCBI taxonomy): domain Eukaryota; kingdom Metazoa; phylum Arthropoda; class Malacostraca; order Amphipoda; family Gammaridae; genus Gammarus; species Gammarus roeselii. The sequence continues at coordinate 2,343 of SDVV010014179.1, read as the reverse complement.
ATCATCTAATTCCTTAATAATTGCTTGTGGTGTCTTAAAGCAACTTGAACATACGATTTATAGTGAGTGCATCTGATCCAGGTGGATCAATCTATCAAATGGAAAAGGTCTGACATCATTACTGGAAGAATCACTAGGAACTTACTGACTTGGATTGGAAACTTTGGTACTGGAAAGATTACTGGACTGACAGTGTGAAGAGTAGCGCTTTGATCGACTTGACTCTAGGGTAGCACACTTGGATATGTTAAACCAATGGACATAAGAGCTAATGCTTTATTACTCTGAAGATAAGACAATCCATTGATCTGCTTCAGTTTACTTATTGATGAGCCATTTCATGTGATTTTGAAAGACATCTTATTATGCAATGATTCTCCAATTGTGAATTTACTTAAGAAAGACGTTCATGGAGTAAATGCAGTGAAGCATTCCAAGTTTCATCCCGCATTACAGTTTGAATCACCTTTGAGTTTGGTCGTGTTTTAACGGACTCGACCAACCGCCCAACTGCTCCACAGAGAAGCAACCACAGTGCAGTGGAGGCAACCAACCAACCCACCAAACACCTGACGACTTATTCTTCAATTCACTCTGGAGAAGGACAGCAGTTGACGAAAGACGAAAACCGTTTGTGGCAATTACCCATGAAAGCTCCACAATTTGTAGATAGGTGGGTGATACTGACCGACTTCTGCTACTTACTTTAAGACTATTTGTTGCGTAAATAGTACATATCATTTAAATAATTATATCGGTGTTCGGTAAGTGTTGATACAAATAGGATGTTTTCCATTGTGCATGCATAACAAAGCAAGTCATCATCATGTCGTGGTGTTCTTTTCCTATCCTTTGTTGGTCGCTGCATGTGTTCACTTTACTGCTAAAATACTCACCAACTCTCCCGGTGACTTTTCTTGCCCTTATCTGATGTGTAACTTGAATCTGTACTTTGAACCCTAGTGAACATTATCTGTTCATACAAACAAGACCGTTAGTCGTAGAAACCTGCATCCAGATCGTAGAACGTGATGAGGTTATGTTGTTCCACAGTTGCAATTTCATGGACCATAACGAAATCGTTCTCCTAGCGGCTGCTCGCAGTATTTCCTGATCAATTCGTTTTTATAGATCGAAGCTATTTTGGCACCTCTTAAACTGAGAGCCAGCTTGAGAAATAATTCTTGAATTACATGTAACCCGAACAAATATTTCCAAACTCATCACGGCACAACTCTGAAGCGAAAATCTGAAAAAAAATCACTGATTTCATATACGAAGAACTATATCTAAAAATTTAGAAGTATATTTCTATTTGAATAAAGATTGTCAATCAAAACATCATGGGCTGGTTTCTTATCGAATAAACTTTACTTTACTAATAAAGTTCTTTCACGTGGGCTTTCACTGTAATGAATTTCTCACTTCCACTGTGCTTATTAACAAATTGAAATATAACAGACATTAGTTTTAAGATGTTTCAGTTTATGTTTGTTCACTTGTTCAGAATTATCGCTTTGAATGGATCCACTTAACCTATAATTATGTATTAATCATAACAACTATGTCAGGGTGTCTATTCTAAATTGATGTATAATTAAAAATTATGTTATCACGTGTAAAATCTATAAAGGTTCATTGAATTACCCATTGGGTGGTAGATACAGCATTACCTCGGACCACCATTAGTCTTCTTTGCAATCAGCTGCTGCGTGTTATGGGTGCCCCACGAGCTATTTCATCAGTCGCTGAGGTCTGTATGGACGCCTTCAGGAGTTAGCGTCCCTCTAGCGTGACGGGGCAAATTTCGGAATAAAGAAAGTATTTAATTCGTTGAAAATGCGCTGCTCAATATGTTTAAATTGTGCAGCAAGGCAAGGTATGCGAAATGCGTGGCAAGATCCGCAAGTTTCGTGGCAAGATCAGCGAGTTTCGTAGCAAGATCTGCAAGTTACGTAGCAAGATCTGCGAGTTGCGTAGCAAGATTTGTGAGTTGCGTGGCAAAATCAGCGAGTTGCGTGGCAAGATCTGCGAGTTACGTAGCAAGATCTGCGAGTTACGTAGCAAGATTTGTGAGTTGCGTGGCAAAATCAGCGAGTTGCGTGGCAAGATCTGCGAGTTACGTAGCAAGATTTGCGAGTTACGTAGCAAGATCTGCGAGTTGCGTAGCAAGATCAGCGAGTTTCGTGGCAAAATCAACGAGTTTCGTGGCAAGATCTGCGAGTTACGTAGCAAGATCTGCGAGTTGCGTAGCAAGATTTGTGAGTTGCGTGGCAAAATCAGCGAGTTGCGTGGCAAGATCTGCGAGTTACGTAGCAAGATCTGCGAGTTACGTAGCAAGAT